>JAEIGL010000132.1:0-44264 GCA_018903715.1 Zaprionus davidi
GTTAAAGGGCTTAACGGTGTCAAGTCCAGAACATGGTATTCAGGGCCGGAGTCCCACAAGGGAGCGTCCCTCGGCCCTATATTGTATAACATCTTCACCTCCGACATGCCGCTCGCTGACGACAATAATGACTACTATAAGCAACTCCTCTCGACGTATGCCGATGATGCTGTCATTCTCGCAGCAGAGCCGACCGCAATCCAGGCGGTCGGGAAGGAACCAAGCGTACTTACGCCGCCTGGAAAAGTGGGCTAAACTCTGGTGCATTACAAAATTAATGCCTCCCGAGCAGCACACGTCATCCATACTTTCGCAGACTTGTTCGTCGAGAGACAAACCATTACCATCAAGCGAATGCCAGCGGAAGCAGCACCAGCAACAGCAGCAACACAACAACAGCAACGTAGTAGTCAACACCACCGCCACAAATGCTTAGGGGTATATCGTCGACTCTAAGCTAAGGCGAATTCACCACGTCACTCAGCTTTGCATCAGAGTTAAAGCACTCGCCAAGAAATTCAGCTGGCTGATTGGAAGGCAAACAAACTCTCCAAGAAGCTGCAAGCTGCTGATTTATAAACAGCTCATTGCCCCTACCGGCATTATGCACTTCCGATATGAGTGCTCTCGCCTCAACAACAGCGAGTTTGCGACGCCTTGATACACTCCAGAACAAGCTTGTCCCATAAGAAAAGCCAGTAACGCCCCTTTCTTTCCAGGAACCAAGCTCTACGTGACCAGTACAACATCAAGTCGGCTGACGAAGTCTTCAATATGAGTAGTTCACGGCTAGCCAACTCACTTGCCCATCATCCAAATGACGAAGCTCGATCACTCATAATGAACCCATGGGTCCCAAGAAGACTACATAGAAGCCGTTATGACCCCAACTCGAAACGCATGTAATCCCACTCCAATCGCTAGTGGTGCGTCCCCTACCTGAACCTCGCCTGCCAGCACTAATCAGACTGGAGCAAGAGGAGATAGCCCTCAGAAACCCGCCACCACAGCCAAGGCAGCCTACTTACTTTGGTTCGGACTGACAGAGGATATGATAAATACATACCGAGAGGAACTCAGGCAGGGAACAGTCTAGAGAAACTATTGTGGAGCGGATTCAATATCAGCACTTCAACATTCAAAGACTAGTGCTCAGTGACTTTCTCAGTCATGGGAGCAGAGAGGTCCCCAAATGAGATCACCAGCTGCTGAACAGCGTTACAGACACCCTTTCTTGAGACCACACTCTGACCAGCAATTATAGACTTTAATCTGGAGCAGCCATCTCTTCCCCGCAGCAATATGGAAGCAGCAAGGCAACAACCTTAGCAGCAACAGCAACGAGGGCACTAGCCGCACTCTGATGCCACAATTCAGAGTTGCAACAACGATGTAGCAGTGGCAGCCAATCCTAGCCAAGCCAGCTAGCCAATAACTGAAATAATGTAAAAAAAAAAAGCTGAAAACATTGAAAGAAAAAAAACATTAAGAAAAAAAAGGCAAAATAATAAGGCAAATAAGACACGCAACAAAAATATTTTTCATTAAAAAGGCCATTAATCATATTATTATAAAAAAAAAAAACAAAAAAATAATAAAAAGCCAAAAATGAAAAAATTAAAGCCATTAAATAAAGCCATAAAAAAGAAGCCAACACAGTAAAAATAAAAAAAAAAAGCCGCCAGAATAACTCTAAAATAACTCTAAAAAAGGCTAAATTTTGCTCATCACTGAACATGATGGCATCACTGACACTGATGCTGGGCCCCGTTTGATCGGGATCTTGCATGCCCCCCTCCGCCACCAAGCTCGCACTAATGCAGCTGAGCCAATTATTTTTCACGCATTGAGCCTTAGAATTCTCAAATGGTTCTAGCAGGTGGGCGTACAAGACCCCGATCATCCCGGGCTCAATCATGCCAGCCTGGTGTGAAGAGCAGCCTACATGGTTCGCCTTCTTGAGTTGCCAATGCCATTACGAAACTCTAACCACGGGAGAACTGCCCTGGGGCGAGTGTTTTGGACATTGTATTTTCGTATTTTTGCACTGCAATCTCCACCAAAGGCCACTTCTTGGTGTGACTCTCACTTGAGGGCACATATATGAATGCGTACTAATCCAATGACGTACAGTGGCAGCCAATTCCAGACTAATTAGTAGGCCCCAGCAGCAACAACATGGCGGCAGCAACAACAACAACAGCACCTATGCGCAGACCTCACATCGACGATGCCTTGCACCAGCAGCCAACGCCAGCCAATTGTCTATGGAACCAGTCGTAGCAGCCATCTTGCCTGACAGCAATATTGCAGCCACAACATACACCAGCAGCGGCAACACTCCAGCAACAACGAAGCCTACTCCAGCCACGCACGATGATGCCCTGCTCAGTATTGTAGCAACTATGTAGCAGCGACTGCCAATTCCAGCCTAACTAGTAGGCCTCAGCAGCAACAACAGCAATTGCGTGCAGGCCTCACGTTATGGACTCTAGCACCAGCAGCCAACTTCAGCCTATGCTTGATCTGGTCGTAGCAGCCATTTCGCCCTGCAACAATACTGCAGCAACAACAATTACCAGCAGCGACAGTTCTGCAGCAACAACAAAGCCTTCTCCAGCCACAAATGATGCCCTGCTCTAAGTTTCAGCAGCGATGGAGCAATGGCAGCCATTTCCAGCCAAAGCAGAAGGCTTCAGCAGCAACAACAACGCCAGCCAATGTCCTTAGGAGCCAGACGCAGCAGCCACCTATGCCCTGCAGCAACAACAACTCCCAGCAACGACTTCACTCCAACTGCAGCAACAATTAATGTTCTCTCCAGCCACACTCTATGCCGTGCTCAGAGTTGCAACAACGATGTAGCAGTGGCAGCCAATCCTAGCCAAGCCAGCTAGCCAATAACTGAAATAATGTAAAATAAAAAAAAAGCTGAAAACATTGAAAGAAAAAAAAACATTAAAAAAAAAAGGCAAAATAATAAGGCAAATAAGACACGCAACAAAAATATTTTTCATTAAAAAGGCCATTAATCATATTATTATAAATAAAAAGCCAAAAAAAAAATAATAAAAAGCCAAAAATGAAAAAATTAAAGCCATTAAATAAAGCCATAAAAAAGAAGCCAACACAGTAAATAAATAAAAAAAAAGCCGCCAGAATAACTCTAAAATAACTCTAAAAAAGGCTAAATTTTGCTCATCACTGAACATGATGGCATCACTGACACTGATGCTGGGCCCCGTTTGATCGGGATCTTGCATGCCCCCCTCCGCCACCAAGCTCGCACTAATGCAGCTGAGCCAATTATTTTTCACGCATTGAGCCTTAGAATTCTCAAATGGTTCTAGCAGGTGGGCGTACAAGACCCCGATCATCCCGGGCTCAATCATGCCAGCCTGGTGTGAAGAGCAGCCTACATGGTTCGCCTTCTTGAGTTGCCAATGCCATTACGAAACTCTAACCACGGGAGAACTGCCCTGGGGCGAGTGTTTTGGACATTGTATTTTCGTATTTTTGCACTGCAATCTCCACCAAAGGCCACTTCTTGGTGTGACTCTCACTTGAGGGCACATATATGAATGCGTACTAATCCAATGACGTACAGTGGCAGCCAATTCCAGACTAATTAGTAGGCCCCAGCAGCAACAACATGGCGGCAGCAACAACAACAACAGCACCTATGCGCAGACCTCACATCGACGATGCCTTGCACCAGCAGCCAACGCCAGCCAATTGTCTATGGAACCAGTCGTAGCAGCCATCTTGCCTGACAGCAATATTGCAGCCACAACATACACCAGCAGCGGCAACACTCCAGCAACAACGAAGCCTACTCCAGCCACGCACGATGATGCCCTGCTCAGTATTGTAGCAACTATGTAGCAGCGACTGCCAATTCCAGCCTAACTAGTAGGCCTCAGCAGCAACAACAGCAATTGCGTGCAGGCCTCACGTTATGGACTCTAGCACCAGCAGCCAACTTCAGCCTATGCTTGATCTGGTCGTAGCAGCCATTTCGCCCTGCAACAATACTGCAGCAACAACAATTACCAGCAGCGACAGTTCTGCAGCAACAACAAAGCCTTCTCCAGCCACAAATGATGCCCTGCTCTAAGTTTCAGCAGCGATGGAGCAATGGCAGCCATTTCCAGCCAAAGCAGAAGGCTTCAGCAGCAACAACAACGCCAGCCAATGTCCTTAGGAGCCAGACGCAGCAGCCACCTATGCCCTGCAGCAACAACAACTCCCAGCAACGACTTCACTCCAACTGCAGCAACAATTAATGTTCTCTCCAGCCACACTCTATGCCGTGCTCAGAGTTGCAACAACGATGTAGCAGTGGCAGCCAATCCTAGCCAAGCCAGCTAGCCAATAACTGAAATAATGTAAAATAAAAAAAAAGCTGAAAACATTGAAAGAAAAAAAACATTAAGAAAAAAAGGCAAAATAATAAGGCAAATAAGACACGCAACAAAAATATTTTTCATTAAAAAGGCCATTAATCATATTATTATAAATAAAAAGCCAAAAAAAAATAATAAAAAGCCAAAAATGAAAAAATTAAAGCCATTAAATAAAGCCATAAAAAAGAAGCCAACACAGTAAATAAATAAAAAAAAAGCCGCCAGAATAACTCTAAAATAACTCTAAAAAAGGCTAAATTTTGCTCATCACTGAACATGATGGCATCACTGACACTGATGCTGGGCCCCGTTTGATCGGGATCTTGCATGCCCCCCTCCGCCACCAAGCTCGCACTAATGCAGCTGAGCCAATTATTTTTCACGCATTGAGCCTTAGAATTCTCAAATGGTTCTAGCAGGTGGGCGTACAAGACCCCGATCATCCCGGGCTCAATCATGCCAGCCTGGTGTGAAGAGCAGCCTACATGGTTCGCCTTCTTGAGTTGCCAATGCCATTACGAAACTCTAACCACGGGAGAACTGCCCTGGGGCGTGTTTTGGCATTGTATTTTCGTATTTTTGCACTGCAATCTCCACCAAGGCCACTTCTTGGTGTCTCTCTTGGGCCTTATGATGCGTACTAATCCAATGACGTCAGTGGCGCCATTCTAATTAGTAAAATGGGAAAAATAATTTTTTTTTGCCTTAGAATTCTCAAATGGTTCTAGCAGGTGGGCGTACAAGACCCCGATCATCCCGGGCTCAATCATGCCAGCCTGGTGTGAAGAGCAGCCTACATGGTTCGCCTTCTTGAGTTGCCAATGCCATTACGAAACTCTAACCACGGGAGAACTGCCCTGGGGCGAGTGTTTTGGACATTGTATTTTCGTATTTTTGCACTGCAATCTCCACCAAAGGCCACTTCTTGGTGTGACTCTCACTTGAGGGCACATATATGAATGCGTACTAATCCAATGACGTACAGTGGCAGCCAATTCCAGACTAATTAGTAGGCCCCAGCAGCAACAACATGGCGGCAGCAACAACAACAACAGCACCTATGCGCAGACCTCACATCGACGATGCCTTGCACCAGCAGCCAACGCCAGCCAATTGTCTATGGAACCAGTCGTAGCAGCCATCTTGCCTGACAGCAATATTGCAGCCACAACATACACCAGCAGCGGCAACACTCCAGCAACAACGAAGCCTACTCCAGCCACGCACGATGATGCCCTGCTCAGTATTGTAGCAACTATGTAGCAGCGACTGCCAATTCCAGCCTAACTAGTAGGCCTCAGCAGCAACAACAGCAATTGCGTGCAGGCCTCACGTTATGGACTCTAGCACCAGCAGCCAACTTCAGCCTATGCTTGATCTGGTCGTAGCAGCCATTTCGCCCTGCAACAATACTGCAGCAACAACAATTACCAGCAGCGACAGTTCTGCAGCAACAACAAAGCCTTCTCCAGCCACAAATGATGCCCTGCTCTAAGTTTCAGCAGCGATGGAGCAATGGCAGCCATTTCCAGCCAAAGCAGAAGGCTTCAGCAGCAACAACAACGCCAGCCAATGTCCTTAGGAGCCAGACGCAGCAGCCACCTATGCCCTGCAGCAACAACAACTCCCAGCAACGACTTCACTCCAACTGCAGCAACAATTAATGTTCTCTCCAGCCACACTCTATGCCGTGCTCAGAGTTGCAACAACGATGTAGCAGTGGCAGCCAATCCTAGCCAAGCCAGCTAGCCAATAACTGAAATAATGTAAAATAAAAAAAAAGCTGAAAACATTGAAAGAAAAAAAACATTAAGAAAAAAAGGCAAAATAATAAGGCAAATAAGACACGCAACAAAAAATATTTTTCATTAAAAAGGCCATTAATCATATTATTATAAATAAAAAGCCAAAAAAAAATAATAAAAAGCCAAAAATGAAAAAATTAAAGCCATTAAATAAAGCCATAAAAAAGAAGCCAACACAGTAAATAAAAAAAAAAAGCCGCCAGAATAACTCTAAAATAACTCTAAAAAAGGCTAAATTTTGCTCATCACTGAACATGATGGCATCACTGACACTGATGCTGGGCCCCGTTTGATCGGGATCTTGCATGCCCCCCTCCGCCACCAAGCTCGCACTAATGCAGCTGAGCCAATTATTTTTCACGCATTGAGCCTTAGAATTCTCAAATGGTTCTAGCAGGTGGGCGTACAAGACCCCGATCATCCCGGGCTCAATCATGCCAGCCTGGTGTGAAGAGCAGCCTACATGGTTCGCCTTCTTGAGTTGCCAATGCCATTACGAAACTCTAACCACGGGAGAACTGCCCTGGGGCGAGTGTTTTGGACATTGTATTTTCGTATTTTTGCACTGCAATCTCCACCAAAGGCCACTTCTTGGTGTGACTCTCCTCCTTTCCACCAAAGGCCACTTCTTGGTGTGACTCTCACTTGAGGGCACATATATGAATGCGTACTAATCCAATGACGTACAGTGGCAGCCAATTCCAGACTAATTAGTAGGCCCCAGCAGCAACAACATGGCGGCAGCAACAACAACAACAGCACCTATGCGCAGACCTCACATCGACGATGCCTTGCACCAGCAGCCAACGCCAGCCAATTGTCTATGGAACCAGTCGTAGCAGCCATCTTGCCTGACAGCAATATTGCAGCCACAACATACACCAGCAGCGGCAACACTCCAGCAACAACGAAGCCTACTCCAGCCACGCACGATGATGCCCTGCTCAGTATTGTAGCAACTATGTAGCAGCGACTGCCAATTCCAGCCTAACTAGTAGGCCTCAGCAGCAACAACAGCAATTGCGTGCAGGCCTCACGTTATGGACTCTAGCACCAGCAGCCAACTTCAGCCTATGCTTGATCTGGTCGTAGCAGCCATTTCGCCCTGCAACAATACTGCAGCAACAACAATTACCAGCAGCGACAGTTCTGCAGCAACAACAAAGCCTTCTCCAGCCACAAATGATGCCCTGCTCTAAGTTTCAGCAGCGATGGAGCAATGGCAGCCATTTCCAGCCAAAGCAGAAGGCTTCAGCAGCAACAACAACGCCAGCCAATGTCCTTAGGAGCCAGACGCAGCAGCCACCTATGCCCTGCAGCAACAACAACTCCCAGCAACGACTTCACTCCAACTGCAGCAACAATTAATGTTCTCTCCAGCCACACTCTATGCCGTGCTCAGAGTTGCAACAACGATGTAGCAGTGGCAGCCAATCCTAGCCAAGCCAGCTAGCCAATAACTGAAATAATGTAAAATAAAAAAAAAGCTGAAAACATTGAAAGAAAAAAAACATTAAGAAAAAAAAGGCAAAATAATAAGGCAAATAAGACACGCAACAAAAATATTTTTCATTAAAAAGGCCATTAATCATATTATTATAAATAAAAAGCCAAAAAAAAATAATAAAAAGCCAAAAATGAAAAAATTAAAGCCATTAAATAAAGCCATAAAAAAGAAGCCAACACAGTAAATAAATAAAAAAAAAGCCGCCAGAATAACTCTAAAATAACTCTAAAAAAGGCTAAATTTTGCTCATCACTGAACATGATGGCATCACTGACACTGATGCTGGGCCCCGTTTGATCGGGATCTTGCATGCCCCCCTCCGCCACCAAGCTCGCACTAATGCAGCTGAGCCAATTATTTTTCACGCATTGAGCCTTAGAATTCTCAAATGGTTCTAGCAGGTGGGCGTACAAGACCCCGATCATCCCGGGCTCAATCATGCCAGCCTGGTGTGAAGAGCAGCCTACATGGTTCGCCTTCTTGAGTTGCCAATGCCATTACGAAACTCTAACCACGGGAGAACTGCCCTGGGGCGAGTGTTTTGGACATTGTATTTTCGTATTTTTGCACTGCAATCTCCACCAAAGGCCACTTCTTGGTGTGACTCTCACTTGAGGGCACATATATGAATGCGTACTAATCCAATGACGTACAGTGGCAGCCAATTCCAGACTAATTAGTAGGCCCCAGCAGCAACAACATGGCGGCAGCAACAACAACAACAGCACCTATGCGCAGACCTCACATCGACGATGCCTTGCACCAGCAGCCAACGCCAGCCAATTGTCTATGGAACCAGTCGTAGCAGCCATCTTGCCTGACAGCAATATTGCAGCCACAACATACACCAGCAGCGGCAACACTCCAGCAACAACGAAGCCTACTCCAGCCACGCACGATGATGCCCTGCTCAGTATTGTAGCAACTATGTAGCAGCGACTGCCAATTCCAGCCTAACTAGTAGGCCTCAGCAGCAACAACAGCAATTGCGTGCAGGCCTCACGTTATGGACTCTAGCACCAGCAGCCAACTTCAGCCTATGCTTGATCTGGTCGTAGCAGCCATTTCGCCCTGCAACAATACTGCAGCAACAACAATTACCAGCAGCGACAGTTCTGCAGCAACAACAAAGCCTTCTCCAGCCACAAATGATGCCCTGCTCTAAGTTTCAGCAGCGATGGAGCAATGGCAGCCATTTCCAGCCAAAGCAGAAGGCTTCAGCAGCAACAACAACGCCAGCCAATGTCCTTAGGAGCCAGACGCAGCAGCCACCTATGCCCTGCAGCAACAACAACTCCCAGCAACGACTTCACTCCAACTGCAGCAACAATTAATGTTCTCTCCAGCCACACTCTATGCCGTGCTCAGAGTTGCAACAACGATGTAGCAGTGGCAGCCAATCCTAGCCAAGCCAGCTAGCCAATAACTGAAATAATGTAAAATAAAAAAAAAGCTGAAAACATTGAAAGAAAAAAAACATTAAGAAAAAAAAGGCAAAATAATAAGGCAAATAAGACACGCAACAAAAATATTTTTCATTAAAAAGGCCATTAATCATATTATTATAAATAAAAAGCCAAAAAAAATAATAAAAAGCCAAAAATGAAAAAATTAAAGCCATTAAATAAAGCCATAAAAAAGAAGCCAACACAGTAAATAAATAAAAAAAAGCCGCCAGAATAACTCTAAAATAACTCTAAAAAAGGCTAAATTTTGCTCATCACTGAACATGATGGCATCACTGACACTGATGCTGGGCCCCGTTTGATCGGGATCTTGCATGCCCCCCTCCGCCACCAAGCTCGCACTAATGCAGCTGAGCCAATTATTTTTCACGCATTGAGCCTTAGAATTCTCAAATGGTTCTAGCAGGTGGGCGTACAAGACCCCGATCATCCCGGGCTCAATCATGCCAGCCTGGTGTGAAGAGCAGCCTACATGGTTCGCCTTCTTGAGTTGCCAATGCCATTACGAAACTCTAACCACGGGAGAACTGCCCTGGGGCGAGTGTTTTGGACATTGTATTTTCGTATTTTTGCACTGCAATCTCCACCAAAGGCCACTTCTTGGTGTGACTCTCACTTGAGGGCACATATATGAATGCGTACTAATCCAATGACGTACAGTGGCAGCCAATTCCAGACTAATTAGTAGGCCCCAGCAGCAACAACATGGCGGCAGCAACAACAACAACAGCACCTATGCGCAGACCTCACATCGACGATGCCTTGCACCAGCAGCCAACGCCAGCCAATTGTCTATGGAACCAGTCGTAGCAGCCATCTTGCCTGACAGCAATATTGCAGCCACAACATACACCAGCAGCGGCAACACTCCAGCAACAACGAAGCCTACTCCAGCCACGCACGATGATGCCCTGCTCAGTATTGTAGCAACTATGTAGCAGCGACTGCCAATTCCAGCCTAACTAGTAGGCCTCAGCAGCAACAACAGCAATTGCGTGCAGGCCTCACGTTATGGACTCTAGCACCAGCAGCCAACTTCAGCCTATGCTTGATCTGGTCGTAGCAGCCATTTCGCCCTGCAACAATACTGCAGCAACAACAATTACCAGCAGCGACAGTTCTGCAGCAACAACAAAGCCTTCTCCAGCCACAAATGATGCCCTGCTCTAAGTTTCAGCAGCGATGGAGCAATGGCAGCCATTTCCAGCCAAAGCAGAAGGCTTCAGCAGCAACAACAACGCCAGCCAATGTCCTTAGGAGCCAGACGCAGCAGCCACCTATGCCCTGCAGCAACAACAACTCCCAGCAACGACTTCACTCCAACTGCAGCAACAATTAATGTTCTCTCCAGCCACACTCTATGCCGTGCTCAGAGTTGCAACAACGATGTAGCAGTGGCAGCCAATCCTAGCCAAGCCAGCTAGCCAATAACTGAAATAATGTAAAATAAAAAAAAAGCTGAAAACATTGAAAGAAAAAAAACATTAAGAAAAAAAAGGCAAAATAATAAGGCAAATAAGACACGCAACAAAAATATTTTTCATTAAAAAGGCCATTAATCATATTATTATAAATAAAAAGCCAAAAAAAAATAATAAAAAGCCAAAAATGAAAAAATTAAAGCCATTAAATAAAGCCATAAAAAAGAAGCCAACACAGTAAATAAATAAAAAAAAAAGCCGCCAGAATAACTCTAAAATAACTCTAAAAAAGGCTAAATTTTGCTCATCACTGAACATGATGGCATCACTGACACTGATGCTGGGCCCCGTTTGATCGGGATCTTGCATGCCCCCCCTCCGCCACCAAGCTCGCACTAATGCAGCTGAGCCAATTATTTTTCACGCATTGAGCCTTAGAATTCTCAAATGGTTCTAGCAGGTGGGCGTACAAGACCCCGATCATCCCGGGCTCAATCATGCCAGCCTGGTGTGAAGAGCAGCCTACATGGTTCGCCTTCTTGAGTTGCCAATGCCATTACGAAACTCTAACCACGGGAGAACTGCCCTGGGGCGAGTGTTTTGGACATTGTATTTTCGTATTTTTGCACTGCAATCTCCACCAAAGGCCACTTCTTGGTGTGACTCTCACTTGAGGGCACATATATGAATGCGTACTAATCCAATGACGTACAGTGGCAGCCAATTCCAGACTAATTAGTAGGCCCCAGCAGCAACAACATGGCGGCAGCAACAACAACAACAGCACCTATGCGCAGACCTCACATCGACGATGCCTTGCACCAGCAGCCAACGCCAGCCAATTGTCTATGGAACCAGTCGTAGCAGCCATCTTGCCTGACAGCAATATTGCAGCCACAACATACACCAGCAGCGGCAACACTCCAGCAACAACGAAGCCTACTCCAGCCACGCACGATGATGCCCTGCTCAGTATTGTAGCAACTATGTAGCAGCGACTGCCAATTCCAGCCTAACTAGTAGGCCTCAGCAGCAACAACAGCAATTGCGTGCAGGCCTCACGTTATGGACTCTAGCACCAGCAGCCAACTTCAGCCTATGCTTGATCTGGTCGTAGCAGCCATTTCGCCCTGCAACAATACTGCAGCAACAACAATTACCAGCAGCGACAGTTCTGCAGCAACAACAAAGCCTTCTCCAGCCACAAATGATGCCCTGCTCTAAGTTTCAGCAGCGATGGAGCAATGGCAGCCATTTCCAGCCAAAGCAGAAGGCTTCAGCAGCAACAACAACGCCAGCCAATGTCCTTAGGAGCCAGACGCAGCAGCCACCTATGCCCTGCAGCAACAACAACTCCCAGCAACGACTTCACTCCAACTGCAGCAACAATTAATGTTCTCTCCAGCCACACTCTATGCCGTGCTCAGAGTTGCAACAACGATGTAGCAGTGGCAGCCAATCCTAGCCAAGCCAGCTAGCCAATAACTGAAATAATGTAAAAAAAAAAAAGCTGAAAACATTGAAAGAAAAAAAACATTAAGAAAAAAAAGGCAAAATAATAAGGCAAATAAGACACGCAACAAAAATATTTTTCATTAAAAAGGCCATTAATCATATTATTATAAATAAAAAGCCAAAAAAAAATAATAAAAAGCCAAAAATGAAAAAATTAAAGCCATTAAATAAAGCCATAAAAAAGAAGCCAACACAGTAAATAAATAAAAAAAAAGCCGCCAGAATAACTCTAAAATAACTCTAAAAAAGGCTAAATTTTGCTCATCACTGAACATGATGGCATCACTGACACTGATGCTGGGCCCCGTTTGATCGGGATCTTGCATGCCCCCCCTCCGCCACCAAGCTCGCACTAATGCAGCTGAGCCAATTATTTTTCACGCATTGAGCCTTAGAATTCTCAAATGGTTCTAGCAGGTGGGCGTACAAGACCCCGATCATCCCGGGCTCAATCATGCCAGCCTGGTGTGAAGAGCAGCCTACATGGTTCGCCTTCTTGAGTTGCCAATGCCATTACGAAACTCTAACCACGGGAGAACTGCCCTGGGGCGAGTGTTTTGGACATTGTATTTTCGTATTTTTGCACTGCAATCTCCACCAAAGGCCACTTCTTGGTGTGACTCTCACTTGAGGGCACATATATGAATGCGTACTAATCCAATGACGTACAGTGGCAGCCAATTCCAGACTAATTAGTAGGCCCCAGCAGCAACAACATGGCGGCAGCAACAACAACAACAGCACCTATGCGCAGACCTCACATCGACGATGCCTTGCACCAGCAGCCAACGCCAGCCAATTGTCTATGGAACCAGTCGTAGCAGCCATCTTGCCTGACAGCAATATTGCAGCCACAACATACACCAGCAGCGGCAACACTCCAGCAACAACGAAGCCTACTCCAGCCACGCACGATGATGCCCTGCTCAGTATTGTAGCAACTATGTAGCAGCGACTGCCAATTCCAGCCTAACTAGTAGGCCTCAGCAGCAACAACAGCAATTGCGTGCAGGCCTCACGTTATGGACTCTAGCACCAGCAGCCAACTTCAGCCTATGCTTGATCTGGTCGTAGCAGCCATTTCGCCCTGCAACAATACTGCAGCAACAACAATTACCAGCAGCGACAGTTCTGCAGCAACAACAAAGCCTTCTCCAGCCACAAATGATGCCCTGCTCTAAGTTTCAGCAGCGATGGAGCAATGGCAGCCATTTCCAGCCAAAGCAGAAGGCTTCAGCAGCAACAACAACGCCAGCCAATGTCCTTAGGAGCCAGACGCAGCAGCCACCTATGCCCTGCAGCAACAACAACTCCCAGCAACGACTTCACTCCAACTGCAGCAACAATTAATGTTCTCTCCAGCCACACTCTATGCCGTGCTCAGAGTTGCAACAACGATGTAGCAGTGGCAGCCAATCCTAGCCAAGCCAGCTAGCCAATAACTGAAATAATGTAAAATAAAAAAAAAGCTGAAAACATTGAAAGAAAAAAAACATTAAAAAAAAAGGCAAAATAATAAGGCAAATAAGACACGCAACAAAAATATTTTTCATTAAAAAGGCCATTAATCATATTATTATAAATAAAAAGCCAAAAAAAAATAATAAAAAGCCAAAAATGAAAAAATTAAAGCCATTAAATAAAGCCATAAAAAAGAAGCCAACACAGTAAATAAAAAAAAAAAGCCGCCAGAATAACTCTAAAATAACTCTAAAAAAGGCTAAATTTTGCTCATCACTGAACATGATGGCATCACTGACACTGATGCTGGGCCCCGTTTGATCGGGATCTTGCATGCCCCCCTCCGCCACCAAGCTCGCACTAATGCAGCTGAGCCAATTATTTTTCACGCATTGAGCCTTAGAATTCTCAAATGGTTCTAGCAGGTGGGCGTACAAGACCCCGATCATCCCGGGCTCAATCATGCCAGCCTGGTGTGAAGAGCAGCCTACATGGTTCGCCTTCTTGAGTTGCCAATGCCATTACGAAACTCTAACCACGGGAGAACTGCCCTGGGGCGAGTGTTTTGGACATTGTATTTTCGTATTTTTGCACTGCAATCTCCACCAAAGGCCACTTCTTGGTGTGACTCTCACTTGAGGGCACATATATGAATGCGTACTAATCCAATGACGTACAGTGGCAGCCAATTCCAGACTAATTAGTAGGCCCCAGCAGCAACAACATGGCGGCAGCAACAACAACAACAGCACCTATGCGCAGACCTCACATCGACGATGCCTTGCACCAGCAGCCAACGCCAGCCAATTGTCTATGGAACCAGTCGTAGCAGCCATCTTGCCCTGAACAGCAATATTGCAGCCAAACAGCATACACCAGCAGCGGCAACAACAGCTTATTGTTGTCTCCAAACGGATTAACTCTCATTACTTGGAAAAAAAGCAAAAACAAAAAACGGGCACCGTTTGTGGACGATGTTATCACATTGCCGAGCGCTCTGATTTCTTTTTGGTCTCACAATCGGTTAAGCAAAGCACTGTTTCACCCACGAGAGTTAGCCAATGCCATTGCCAACCAACATCCTCAACAACACGGCAGCCAAAACAACAAATCACATCCAGCCGTCCAGAAGCAGCAATATTGGCAGCAGCAGCAGCAACAACACGTGCAAACACACACCCCACAAGGTTAGTTTGCACCAGCAGCCAGCACCAGCCATTGTCCTTGAGCCACTGTAGCAGTCACCTGTTCCCTGCATCTATATGGCAGCCACAACAACCAGCCATCAGAATGCGGCAACAGGGCAGCAGCAGCAACTACAACAGCACGTGTGGGCACATACCCTTACCAGCAGCAACATGGCAGCAACATCCAGCATCAACAACTAGCAGCAACATCCAGCAACAACAACTAGCAACAACAACCAGCAACAACAACCAGCAGCAACAACAATGAGACCAGCCATTCCAGCGCCCTGCTCCGAAATTTTCCGCCACAACGACGAAGGGCTATAATTACTGCCGGCGGGTGGCCGCCGGGCCACCCGGCAGCAACAACAACACCAACTCAAGGTTCCAACGACCTCAGGAGGAGCAGCCGCTTTAATATAATTAATCTTAATATTAATTAAATAATACTAACTGAAAGGTGCCCTACGGGTACCAGAAGCTCACAATAAAGATTATATGAAAAAAAAAAAACAAATACAAACTCCATTAATAATAATACACAAAAACACAAAGATGCGCTAACTTACTTGAAATCCCGCCAGTCAACACTGCCCGCTCAATCGCCGCCAGGAGCTGCTCGCTCTCTCTCCATCAAAAAAAATAACATACTCCAGCTGCAATAACCTTCAAATAAACAATACAATACAAAATTAATAACAACTCAAAATAAATTAAACATAAATTGTAACTCTTATTGCCGTTATCCACTCCTTCCTGTTCCTCTCCTCCAGCATCTTTAGTCCTGCTCGCCATCTGTAATTAAACCAACACAATCACCGTCAAAAAATATTTACAAATACACAACAACACGCTAACTTACCCTTGAGCACCTATCTTTACCTCAATGCCAGCCTATACTAGCCATCAACATCGTAAATGATGTCCTTCCTGAAAATAAACAAATAAAATCTCCACTAAATATACACAAACACTCGTCAACTCACCCTGGAATCTCGCCAGTCACTGTCCGCACTCTTCGCCGCCAGTAGCTGCTCGTCCACCTGTCACTAATACTTGAGAAAGAACACAAACATAATTACTAATATTAACCTGAATTTTATAACCGCCGACTCACAAACAAATATACACACCTCTGCCGCTGCAATCTTCACTAAGGCGTTGTCTCTCAATGAACGTCCTCCAACATCAACATCACTCCAAAATAAATCAAACTCCAATCCTTACCGCAAGCTATTCCTATCTATCTACTCGCCTCAGCATCTTCAGACGTTTTTCGGAAGTTGAGCAATTACAATCACCGTCAATTACAATATGCAACTTCTGAATAATGTGCCATTGGAATACTGTTAGCCTACACTGTCATCACTGTTCGCCGTCATAAACGTCTCATCCGTCTCCCTTCAAAAACCTGGAAAAATACAAATACAATCATAAAACTCAACCCATATGTATATAAAATCGCCGACTCACACACAAACATATCCAGCTTGCCGTCGCTTCCACAAAAGCGCTGCCCTCCAGAGAATGCCATCAACACAGAATCTGCCTGCCACCTGAAATCAAAGAAATATAATCACTAATAAATAAATAAATAATAATATAATAACAAAAGACTAAACAATAATAACAAAATTTACTATCGCCAACATATAAACACTTCACACTAACTAATAATCATATATTTCAAATAATATAAATAAACTCACAAACATAACATTCAAACACAAATCACACATATTCAATATACTCACGCAAACTACCGCCACTCCTGTCTTACCGTCGCCAACTCATCTAGTGGGTCCACTACATCGTCTTCTATAAATAATCAATAACATACATAATCACATACGAACAAATAAATTCTATCACACTACAAACCTGCCAACAAACAATAAACCTTCCTCTAATGACGTCGCTCCTGCCCATTCGCTGCTTCATCAACCCAGAAATTGCTTGCTGAAACAAAAGAAATATAATCACTATTAAAAATAATAATAAATAATATACTAAAAGTTATATCATAATCGTAAACAATAATAATAATACTTATGAACGCTAGCACATAAACACCACACACTAACCAAATAAAAACAATTCAAATAATATAAATCAACTCATAAACATAAATTTTTGCCACACGGTTCATACCGCGACCTATCCCAACACAAAACATGAAGATACGCAAACTCACAGAAAAAGAGAACCTTCAAACAATACTTGTTCAAACAACACGCTAACACAAACAACAACAAACACACACCAATCAAATTCTATCCTTGCCACGCGCACCACCATACTAAAATGTTCTCCTGCAATAAACTCAGACACAACACTATATCAAAAATAAATATGTAAAAGGCAACTCAGTGCCAAACGATATATCGATAAGCTCAGCTTACAAAAGCTGGCTGCTATAAATCATATTCGGCCGAGAGGTGGCAACACCCAAGCAGTTTGCCAACACTAACACTGAACTAAATTAAATTAATTCAAATAAATTAAACTAAAATTTAACTCAATAAAACATAAGAAACTAATAATTACATAAAAAATAATAAAAAATCAAGCAAAGTAATATATAAATAATACAACTAATCAATACTCAGCACCAACTCACTATCTGGCAACCTACTTACCAACAGGCCAGCTGGAAATACACCCCCAAAACGCAGACATATGGCAATGCAGCTCCCAGCTGACTTTGCTTACAAACAAACACCTCACCAGAAGCAGCAACTAAGTCGACACTGGACAACACAACACGCCCTTAAGCTGATTGGGGTCACTGAAAAGAGCCAAAAATTCTCAATTAGTTTAAGCCTGCAGCCTACCCAACGAGATCACCAAAGTCCACAACTCCATGCCACTCTGATGATGCCAGTCGCGGTGCTAGGCGGGCCTGCAACGAGCGACTCGTTATCCTAACTATCTGTCATCAATTTTATTATTACACTACTGTTTGTTATTCCAAAAATGTAAAAACACTTAGATTTTAATTAGATTTAAGCAATTTATTGTGAATCCTATTTATAAGTTGCCCCACTGGGTAATATAAATAAATATTAAATTTATACAAAAAAAAAGCCATTCCAGCGCCCTGCTCCAACAACATCTGAGCTCCGCCCGAAATATTCCACCACAACGACAAATGACTGCTGCCGGCGGGTCCGGTGGTTGCCTTCCCCATGCTGGCATGGGAGGGGCAGCCGCCGGGTCATCCGGCAGCAACAACAACAACAACACCAACTCAAGGTCCAATGATCTCAGGAGGAGCAGCCGCTTTACTATAATTAATTTTAATATTAATTAAATTAATACTAACACAAACTAGTATCTAAGTTACTAACGAAAATACTTTTTTTGTATGCCATTAATGTCTGAAAGGTGCCCTACGGGTAACAGAAGCTGACAATAAAATTATATGAAAAAAAAAGTTTTTTGTACCGGCAGCCAACAACAGCCAACGTCCTAGGAGTCAGTTATGGCAGCCACCTGTTCCCTGCACCAACATGGCAGCCAAAACAACAAGCCATATCAACCAACCATCAGAAGCAGCAACATTGGCAGCAGCAGTAACAACAACAACATGTGCAGGCACACATCTCACAATATTAGTTTTTTGCACCAGCAGCCAACACCAGCCAACGTCCCTGGAGCCACTGATGGCTGCCACCTGTTCTCCGCACCAATATGGCAGCCACATAAACAAGCAACAACTGCCAGCCATCAGAAGCGGCAACAGGGCATCAGTTGCAACAACAACATGTACGCACGCCACATACAACGATGGTCTCTTGCACCAGAAGCCAACGCCAGCCAACGTTCCATGAGCCAGTTATGATAGCCACCTTTGCCCTGTAGCAATATAGCCGCAACAACAATAACCTCAAGAACAGCACGGCAATAACAGCAACAACAACTACATTTTGGGCATGAGACCTCACCACTATTACGGTCTCTGAGTACCAGCAGCCAATGCCAGCCAATGCATCCGGAACCAGCGATAGCATCCACCACACCTCTACAGCAACATGGCAGCAACAACCAGCAACAACAACAACGAGACCATCCATTCCAGCGCCCTGCTCCAACAACATCTGAGCCCCGACCGATCATGGCAACAACAGCAACATCAATTACAGTTTGGGCATGAGACTTCACCACTATTACGGTCTCTGAGTACCAGCAGCCAATGCCAGCTAATGCATCAGGAGCCTGCGATAGCATCCACCACATCCCTGGAGCAACGTGGTAGGAACAACCAGCAACACCAACAACGAGACCAGCCATTCCAGCGCCCTGCTCCAACAACATCTGAGCCCCGCCCGAAATATTCCGCCACAACGACGAAGGGCAAATGAATGTTGCCGGCGGGTCCAGTGGTTGTCGGGCCACCCGGCAGCAATAACATCAACAACACCTACTCAAGGTCCAATGATCTCAGGAGGAGCAGCCGCCTTATTATAATTAATTTTAATATTAATTAATTAATACTAACACAAACTAGAATCTAAGTTACTAACGAAAATACTTTTTTTTTTGTATCCCATTAATGTCTGAAAGGTGCCCTACGGGTAACAGAAGCTAACAATAAAGGTATATTAAAAAAACTAGCAATCTCAACTACAAACATCACTTCTTGCAACTGGAAACTAATGTACGCATATCTGTGTCTACTCCAGCCCTACAACATCAACCAGCAACTTCAAACAACAATCAGCAACTCCTCCAGTAGTCCCTTGAAATGCAACACCAACAGTCACCAGCTTTAACATCAACCAGCAACTACAACAAACAACAACTCAAACGACAGCCAGCAACTCCTTAGCGATCATCAGCGGAAGCAGCAACTTCAAAGCAATTAAAACTCAACTACTCTTTTGTTTTATAGTCATTTATTTATCATTTTGTTTCTTTGTAAATTTTCGTCACTATAATTAATAATAAGCAACTAAATGAAATTGTAAAAAAAGTTTAAGATAGGTTATAATCAAATTGTAATTAATATTTATAAGTTGCCCTACGGGTAATATAAATATTTATAAAACGTATATCAAAACAAGAGCAACAGTCGCGCAAAACGCGACAGTGGGATACCCTTCGACCTATGTTCCCGTGTAGTTTAATTTGTTAAATTCATACACATATGCATATGCACATGCTTTGAAAGTAATCCCGACAGATGGCGCTCGCGCGTCGCGCTCGCCCCTCTCCCTTGTTAGCTGACAGAAGCACTTGGTTTTATGCTCATACGTTCTTAAATAACTTCTGCGTTTATTGTTCGATTGGATTGTAATTTGAGGACTACGTAGATATTTCATTTAGCTTAGTATATGTTTAAGTCAGAAAGTTGTATCTTATATACAGCGCTTACAAATTAAGTTCAAAAATTAAATTATTGATTTGTGGGGGCGGTGGGCGTGGCACCTAACATTTGAAATAAACTTGATCTGCTTATAGTACACAGGAGTCTTCCTGCCAAGTTTGGTAACTCTAGCTTTTATAATAGCTGAGATCTGTGCGTTCACACAGACAGACGGACAGACGGACAGACAGACAGACATGGCTCAATCGACTCGGCTTGTGATCCTGAGCAAGAATATATATACTTTATGGGGTCTCCCACGCATCCTTATGCCTGTTACATTTGCACAAAGTTAGTATACCCTTTTTTGACCATTTTCAATGGTCGAAGGGTATAAAAAAAAAAAACCAAACATACGCAAACTCACAAACACAATCAGCCACTCTTGCCAATACGTTTGCTTACAAAAAAAAACATGCAAACGATATTGGAACAAACAGCACGCAAACACAAGCAACAACAAACACACACCAATCAAATTCTATCCTTGTCAATAAACTCACACACAAGAGTATATTTAAAAAATAATAAATAACTAAATAATAACGATTAACATACTTCATCACAACCATAAACACCAAACACTAACTAAAATTAAACACACTTACAAAATAAAACGGTTTAAAACTTGCCACCCACAAATGCCTTCGCTCAAAACAGCTGCCGATATTCACCGAGGCAACTCAGTGCTAAGCAATACATCGATAACTGCAGCATACAAAAGCTGGTTGCTATAAATTATATCCGGCCAAGAGGCGGCAACACCAAGTAGTTTGCCAACACTAATATAAAACTAAATTAAATAAAATAAATTACACTAAAATTAACTCAATAAAACTTAATAAACTAATAATTACATAAAAAATAAATAAATCAAACAAAATTTTACTTAATCAAATACAACATAATAAATAATACAACAAATTAATACCCACCCCTCAGCAGGCGAGCTGGAAATACACCCCCAAAACGCAGACAGATGGCAACGCAGCTCCCAGCTGACTTTGTTTACAAACAAACATCTCAGCAGAAGCAGCAACTAAGTCGACACTGGACAACACAACATGCCCTCAAGCTGATTGGGGTCACTGAAAAGAGCCAATAATTCCCAATCAGTTTAAGCCTGCAGCCACCCTAACCCGATCAACAAATGCCATAAGTCCATGCCACTCTAGTGATGCGGTGGTAGGTGGGCCTGCGACGAGCGATTCTTCATCCTAACTATCTGTTATCAACTTTATTACACTACTGTTTGTATTCCAAAAATGTAAAAACACTTAGATTTTAATTAGACTTAAGCAATTTATTGTGAACCCTATTTATAAGTTGCCCCACTGGATAATATAAATATTAAATTTAAAAAAAAAAGCAGCAACATGTGGACACAACCTCAATGTTTGTTTCTTGCACCAACAGCCAATACCAGCCAATGTCCTAGGATCCAGTTATGGCAGCCACCTATTCACCGCACCAATATGCCAGTTTTATTATTTACAACCAGTCCTCTCATTCATTACTCTGAATTCATTGCGAACAGTGATGCATCCATTTATTTTAAAGACATTTTCGAATTGGTGTATTGTTACAAGTGTTATAATACAACGCTCTTATCTATAGTGACTTTTAAATATGTATATGACTTTGTTTAACAAGGGCCACAAGGTCCGCATGAAACTTGGGGTCCACATGGACCAACTGGTCCGCAATGAGTATTCCACGGTGTAGGTGCACAAGGGTAACAAGGTCCACTTTCAGGTGATTCATAGGGGCAAGCCGGGGAGCAAGGCCCACAAGGTCCACATGGTCCACAAGGTCCATTGGCTAATGGTCCACATCCAGTTCCACACGGACCACATGGCGCGGGAATGTAAGGACCTGATGGCATTGTTAAGCCACACGGTCCACAGTTGGGTACAGCGCAAGGTCCACCGCAAGGTCCACATGGTCCACAACGTCCTGGTCCACAGGGCCCACAACGTCCTGGTCCACAGGGACCACACGGTCCACAAGGACCAGAAGGACCACAGGGACCACACGGCCCACATCGAGTCTCACAAACTGGATACTGGTTGGTGGAAAAACAAGGTAGCGGGCAACATGCGCCACCTGGAGCGCACGGTCCGATTGGACATGGTGGACAAGCGGCGCTGGGCTTGTAATTTATTGGCCCATTCGGGTAACAGCAATATTCCCGCGGAGGTGGTATATCAATTGTTTGCGGCTTGGGTTGACATAGAATGGATTGACAGACTTCTCTGGGCTCACAAACACGTTTAGGATAGCAGACGACATAGGGATCCGGTATCATAGATGGATAATATATGACTCTTGGTTCGCGAACCATTTGTGACACCCATATCAACTTTGGAACCTTGATAACTCTAGTTGTATCTACAACCTTCGGCACTGTAATTTGTCTACAGCGATTTACAACCATGGGCTCCGGTACTATCTTTTCAGTAAAAACAACCCGCTTTTTGCATATTAGGCGTGGAGGCTGCTGCACAGTTATGCACTTTGGAAATGGTGGCGGTATGCGGGGTGCACACTGCGGCAAAGCTTCCAATTGTGCGGCATTGTAACACTTTGGTGAGCACTCAAAAGGACCACAGCAAGGATCACATGGGCTACACGGACCGCATGGAGAACACATATTTATTTAGAAACAAAAAATATTGCCACAACTTTTTAGAAAATTGAAAAATATTTTTTGTAAATTTTTTGCTACAATTTAGATGCTGGTCGAATTGAAAATGAAAATAATACTATAAGTTGTTGTTTAAGTACCCTTATTATTGTCAAACAAAACAGAGCCTGCTAAATTTAAAATTGAAAAAATTGAAAATTTATTAACCGATCTTAAAAAAATTTGAAAACAAAACGTATGGTCATATAGGAATTCAAACACATTATGTAAGTTAAGTAAACTAAAAAGCCTCATCAAAAATGTCTTTACAACTAGCCCGTTTGAAAAGGTCTACACCCACAGAGCGAAAAGCTACCTTTGGTGTGACGAACCTTTCAAGATTCTTGTATTCTCCGATTGTTCTTGTAATAGAAATATAGTAAAAAGCTGTATTTCAACTGCAATATAAACTAAGCTACCATACAAATGTAGTATACTTTATTGTTAATCTGTTCTAAATTGAGTTAAATAATTATAAATAATAACTGCTTTTATATTTTATTTAAAGATTTGTATTTAATATTTAGTAGTACACTCTATTGTTAATGTGTTCTAAATTGAGTTAAATAATTTTAAATAATAACTGCTTTTATATTTTATTTAAAGATTTGTATTTAATATTTAATATCCAACACCAGCTCAGCACTTATAAAAACTAGGGCTGAAACAGGAATAAGGAACTTGAAAGTGTGACCAACCATCGTTTGGAATAAAAACCGAACGTAGTGTCGGTTAATGTTATTTTTGTATTTTTAAATAGGGGTATTCTAACACGCCTCCTCAAAAATACCATCTATATTCATTGGACAAAACTTGTAAACAAAGCAACAGTTGCGCGGCACGCGACAGTGGGATACCATTCGACCTATTTTCCTATGTATGTACACATATATTGTACATATACACATGCGCTTCGTGCTAGCCCGCCTCCGTTGTTAACTGCACTTGGTTTTATGCTCATACTTTCTCAAATAACTTCTGTGTTTATTGTCCGATCAGATTGCAATTTATGTTATATGTTAAAGTCAGAAAGTTGTAATTTTTATACAACGCTTATAAATGAAGTTCAAAAATTAAATTATTGATTTGCGGGGGTGGTGGGCGTAGCACCCAACATTTGAAATAAACTTGATCAGCTTTTAGTAGTTTTCCTGCCAAATTTGGTAATTATAGCATTTATAATAGCAGAGATCAGGCAGACAGACATGCCTCAATCGACTAGGATAGTGAACCTGAGCATTGGAACTTTTTGATTGAGAAGTTTTAAGTTTTTCAAATGAAGTATTTCTTAACCTATCCAAATCTCGGGATGTTTCTCCGTTGTCTTCTAAATACTCAGTCAATGTGTCTATTTGTAAACATCTCTGGTTGACTCCGAACAACAACATTGCTGGTGTTTGGTTCGTTGTTGAGTGTACAGAATTATTAACTGCGTATTCAACTTTGTTTAATAGTTTGTACCAATCAGAGTGCTGAATTGGTTCTGAGATTTTCGAAATCATCGACTTAATAATTCTATTTATTCGCTCGACCTAGCCATTGGCTTGAGGGGAGGCAGTTGCTCGCTTACTATTCTCCTTTTTTTTTTTGTTATAAGTTTTATATTTATTTATATTACCCAGAAGGGCAACTTATAAATAGGATTTACAATAATTGCTTACATCTAATTAAGTCTAAATATTTTACATTTTTGGATAATAAATAGTAGTAGTGAAGAAAATTGAAGAGTCGACTTGATTGCTGCTCCTGCTGGGGTGTTTGTTGGTAAACAAAAGTCAGCTGGGAGCTGCGTTGCCATCTGTCTGCGATATGGGGGTGACATCACCAGCTGGCCTGCCAGATAGTGAGTAGTTGCTGTGTGGTGAGTTTTTTGATTTAGTTTAATATTAGTGTTGGTAGACGATTAATGGCCGATAAACTTTGTAGCAAGCAGCTTTTGTATGCTGCGCTTGGCACTGAGTTGCCTCAGTGTATATCGGCAGCTCATTGAGCGAAGGTGTTTGTGGCGTCCAGTTTTTTTTAAGAGTGTTTGATGTTTGTGGTTTTGTTGTAGTATGTTAGTTGTTGTATTTATTAATTTTTTTTATGTTTTAGTTTAGTGTTATGTGTGTGTTAATTATAGGCGAAGATTTTTTGTGTGGTGGTGCGCGTGGCAGGAGCAGTGTTTGATTTGTGTGTGTTTGTTTGCTTGTGTTGTGCGTGCTGATTGAGCACGTATTATTTGAATGTTTTTTGTGTAATCAAAAGCATTAGTAAGAGTGGCTGATTGTGTTTGTGTGTGTGATTTTGCGTATGTTCTTGCTTAGCGTTGGGGTAGGTCGCGGTATGCACCGTGGGCCGAGTGTTACGTGTGTGAATTTAATTTTGTTATTTGAGTTTATGTTTATTTAGTTAATGCGTAGTGTTTATGTACTGGCGTTAGTAAATAAGGATATTATTGTTTACTTTTTTGTTTGTGATGGCGCGTGTTTGTGTATATGTGTATTATTTGGCATAGTTTGTGTTTGTTTTTTTTTTCAGATGAAGAGAGCAT
Organism: Zaprionus davidi; assembly: GCA_018903715.1. Lineage (NCBI taxonomy): Eukaryota > Metazoa > Arthropoda > Insecta > Diptera > Drosophilidae > Zaprionus > Zaprionus davidi. Next base: position 25,356 of record JAEIGL010000132.1, read on the forward strand.
TGGCGATGTTGACGGCGGAAATTTCGGTGGCATGCAGGGCTGAGGAACCACGGCAGGCAAAGCGAGCATTGAGGATAGTAAGTTGTTTGTTTTAGATGCATCGTTTGTGTGATTTAATTCTTTTATTTTCCTTTTTCTTTGCAGGTGGAGACTACTGGGGGACTATCTGGAGTGCTGCACATTTACGTATGACTGGAGGACGGCATCGTAGAACGACTGATTTGTGGATACGGCGGCGAAAGGTGCATCTCAATGATGTGGCTGGCATTGGCAGAGGCATGTGGAATGGATCCAGAGTGGGTAGGTGTAGTAATTGTGGAGTTGCGTTGTTGTTTTTAATTTGTGTTTGATTACTTTTAGTGACATGCAGGGCTGAGGAACCACGGCAGGCAAAGCGAGTATTGAAGATAGTATATTGTTTGTTTTAGATGCGTTGTTTATGTGATTTAAGTCTTTTGTTTTCCTTTTTCTTTGCAGGTGGCGATGACTGGAGGACATTTCTGGAGTGCTGCGCGTTTGAAATGACTGAAGGATGGCATTGTAGGACGACTAATTAGCGAATACGGAAGCAATAGGTGACGGCAGCGATAGATGCATCAGCAATAGGTGCATCTCAATAATATGGAAGGCATTGGCAGAGGCATGTGGATTGGCTCCAGAGTAGGTAGGTGTAGTAATTGCGGAGTTGCGTTGTTGTTTTAAATTCGTGCTTGATTACTTTCAGTGACATGCAGGGCTGAGGAACCACGGCAGGCAAAGCGAGCATTGAGGATAGTATATTGTTTGTTTAGATGCGTTGTTTGTGTGATTTAACTCTTTTGTATTCCTCTTTCTTAGCAGGTGGCGATGACTGGAGGACATTTCTGGAGTGCTGCGCGTTGGCAAATGACTGGAGGATGGCATTGTAGGACGACTAATTTGTGGATACGGCAGCGATAGGTGACGGCCGCGATAGGTGCATCAGTAATAGATGCATCTTAGTGAAGTGGATGGCGTTGGCAGAAGCATGTGGAATGGCTCCAGAGTAGGTAGGTGTAGTAATTGCGGAGTTGCGTTGTTGTTTTTAATTTGTGTTTGATTACTTTCAGTGACATGCAGGGCTGAGGAACCACGGCAGGCAAAGCGAGTATTGAAGATAGTATATTGTTTGTTTTAGATGCGTTGTTTATGTGATTTAAGTCTTTTGTTTTCCTTTTTCTTTGCAGGTGGCGATGACTGGAGGACATTTCTGGAGTGCTGCGCGTTTGAAATGACTGAAGGATGGCATTGTAGGACGACTAATTAGCGAATACGGTAGCAATAGGTGACGGCAGCGATAGATGCATCAGCAATAGGTGCATCTCAATAATATGGAAGGCGTTGGCAGAGGCATGTGGATTGGCTCCAGAGTAGGTAGGTATAGTAATTGTGGAGTTGCGCTGTTGTTTTTAATTTGTGTTTGATTACTTTCAGTGACATGCAGGGCTGAGGAACCACGGCAGGCAAAGCGAGCATTGAGGATAGTATATTGTTTGTTTAGATGCGTTGTTTGTGTGATTTAATTCTTTTGTATTCCTTTTTCTTTGCAGGTGGCGACTACTGGAGGACGTTCCTGGAGTGCTGCGAATTTGCGTATGACTGGAGGACGGCATTGTAGAAAGATTGAATTGTGGATACGGCGGTGATAGGTGCATCGTCAATGAAGTGAATGGCGTTGGCGGTGGTGCGTGGAAGGGCTTCATAGTGGGTAGGTGTAGTATTCTATGGAGTTGGGTTGTTGTTAGTTTGTATTCGGCGGCATGCGGGGTTGAGGAGCCGTGTCAGGCTACAATAGTATTGAGGGTTATTTAGCTAGTTGGTTTGTGAGTGTATGTTGACGCTTGATTGCTTTAATTATGTCTTGTAGTTTTGTTTCGTATTGTTTCACTGCTCTCTTGTTGGTTTACTTATTACTATTGATATTACTAATTAATAATAATTATAACTCTAGTACATGAATTTAGCTTAGTTACAAAATATTAGCTTAATTTCCTTTTTTTATCTATTGATGGCATATTTTTCTAAATCTTTTTTGTTTTCATTAGCTTGTGGATTGTTTGATGGTAGTTGTTTTAGTATTTTGTACTTATTACTATTGATATTACTAATTAAAATTAATTATAAATCTATGACATGAACTTAGCTTAGTTACAAAATATCAGTTTAGTTTATTATTTTTTTCTTCTTCAATATGGCAAACAATGAACGGTGTATTTTAGTTGCTTAGTAGTATTTAGCTGCTTAGCTGAGTTGGCCTTTTTTTATTAATTCTGTGTTTTTTTGGTCTTTTGAATGAGTATGTAAATATAGATTGTTAATATCCTTTTTACTAGCAAGATTGTAATTTATTTAATGACTGCATAAGTTGGCCTTTTTTTGTTATGATTTCTCCTTTTTTTTGCTTTTTTAATTAATTTCCTTTTTTTTTTTAAATATTGATAGCATCTTTTACTAAATCTTTTTGATATCATTATTTTGTAGAAAGTTTGATGGTGTAGTTGTTTTAGCATTTTGAATAATAATAGTATATGAACGGGTGGGTTGGAAGGAAATTTAGTGATAGCTTTTGGGGGATAGTAGCGTAGTTAGTTAGTTTGGTTAATAATATAATTTATGAGTTTGGGGTTAGTAAAATAGCCCAATGGACACTGTAAAAGCATGTCGTTAGTGGTGAATAGCCAGCTGTTAGATTTTGCTGCATATATATTTTGTGTGGTATATGTTAGTTTAGTATATTGCGGTGAGTGGAGGAGTGCTGCAAAGTCAGCTGTTTTGTTAGGTGGCGCCATCTATTAGGATTTATGGTGGTTAAATACATCTGTTATCGATGAGTGTGTAGGCAAACTGTAGGTATAGTGCGATAGTGTAATTTCTTGCTTAACATTTGAGTATTGGTGAGTGTGTAGTGTATTATATTTCAGGATTTAGTGAATAATGATGTTGATTAGGATTGGAGTATATTTAGTTTTAGTGAAGTGTGGTTAGCTTGAATTATTTGGATAAATGTATGTGTGTTATGTGTTTAGCTGAGTTTTTGTGATTGGGCACATAGCGGTGAACTGTGGGCTCAAGTGTGTGGAAGGGGCATTCGGTGGGATAAGCGGCTTAAGCTTGGGTAATTTGAGAGGTATTATGCGTTTTTCGCATGGTGAGTATTTTATTGTTGTGATATTATGTGTCTTGTATGAGTGTTTTATGATTGAGTTTTTATTTATGGCGAGAGCGGCATGGGCCGTTGTATGAATTTTGTGTGTGTGTGAGTTTTATTTTGCGATTGCTTGTGTGTGTGTGTGTTTTGTGTGACGGCTGCTTGTGTTGGGATAGGTTAGGGTTATGGCTCGAGCAATGGTTCGAGTTAGGTGATTAATGATTGAAAAAATTAGAGTTATTAGGAATTTTTGTTTATGCAAATTATGTTTTTTAATAGGTTTGGTAAGCGTTATGAGTTGATGAAATGGTTGTGTTTGTAATAGTATTATGATATGTTAGTGTTGTTTTGTTTATTTTAGAAGGTGATTTTAGAAGGTGAGTAATTAGCAAGTAGGGCAGGGATTGCACATGTTGTATTAATTGTTTGTTTTTTTTTTTAATTTTCCCATTTTTATAGATTTGGCGAAGGAAGGACGTGCTGCGTGATACAGCAGAGAGATCAGTCATCGTAGCTGGGAATAGTTCAACCGAGCAAGAGCTGTCTTGTATTGGGAATATGAAGGCTGGTATAGTGGGCATAATCCTTATCAGCTCTGGATTATAGAGTAGAACGAGGACTATCTGCGTACTGAACAGGACATGATGTGGAGTAGGGAAGGTTTATGGTTGGAGATTCAGCTTGTAACAGTAAGTTGAACCAATTTATTCTACCAGTGCTGGTATGTTATTATATGTGGCGCATGTTTTTTGTTTGTTTCAGATTGGGGCTGAGTTTTTGTGATTGGGCACATAGCGGTGAACTGTGGGCTCAAGTGTGTGGAAGGGGCATTCGGTGGGATAAGCGGCTTAAGCTTGGGTAATTTGAGAGGTATTATGCGTTTTTCGCATGGTGAGTATTTTATTGTTGTGATATTATGTGTCTTGTATGAGTGTTTTATGATTGAGTTTTTATTTATGGCGAGAGCGGCATGGGCCGTTGTATGAATTTTGTGTGTGTGTGAGTTTTATTTTGCGATTGCTTGTGTGTGTGTGTGTTTTGTGTGACGGCTGCTTGTGTTGGGATAGGTTAGGGTTATGGCTCGAGCAATGGTTCGAGTTAGGTGATTAATGATTGAAAAAATTAGAGTTATTAGGAATTTTTGTTTATGCAAATTATGTTTTTTAATAGGTTTGGTAAGCGTTATGAGTTGATGAAATGGTTGTGTTTGTAATAGTATTATGATATGTTAGTGTTGTTTTGTTTATTTTAGAAGGTGATTTTAGAAGGTGAGTAATTAGCAAGTAGGGCAGGGATTGCACATGTTGTATTAATTGTTTGTTTTTTTTTTTAATTTTCCCATTTTTATAGATTTGGCGAAGGAAGGACGTGCTGCGTGATACAGCAGAGAGATCAGTCATCGTAGCTGGGAATAGTTCAACCGAGCAAGAGCTGTCTTGTATTGGGAATATGAAGGCTGGTATAGTGGGCATAATCCTTATCAGCTCTGGATTATAGAGTAGAACGAGGACTATCTGCGTACTGAACAGGACATGATGTGGAGTAGGGAAGGTTTATGGTTGGAGATTCAGCTTGTAACAGTAAGTTGAACCAATTTATTCTACCAGTGCTGGTATGTTATTATATGTGGCGCATGTTTTTTGTTTGTTTCAGATTGGGGGCTCTAGGGTTTCCAGGAAGAATGGAGGAGTTAAGTTTGCCAGGCTGTAGTTATATATAGCAATTGAGGAAGGAGGAAGATTGGAGGCTCAATTTAACAAGTTAAGTTGAACCAAATTATCGTATGGGTGTGTTGTCTTGGTGTGTTATTTTATGTGGCAAATATTCTTTGTTTATTTTCAGGTTGGTGATTAGCTAAGGTGAGCAAGCAGAAGGGATGAAGAAGTAAACTGAGCCAGGCTATGGATAGTTAGCTCAAGTTAAGATGGATGATGGCTGGAGGTTCGGCTAGCTAAGTTAAGTTGGACCAGTTTATTCTATGGCTATATTGTGATATTACATGCAGCATGTGTGTTTCTTATTTCTTTACAGTTGACTGTATGCACATATATACTAGCCGGGTAGTTTGGCAGAATTCAGGTTAATCGCGTTGCTATTACTAATAAGTGTATGTTTGGGTTGTTTCAACTAATCTTGACGTGTGTTTCTCTTACATTACAGAGTTGGTGGTATGCAGACTACAATGTTACACCGGTGGAAATGTATGTGATAAGAGGCATGTAACGAGGTCATAATCAACATCGTCGTCATCATCACCGTCAACACCCTCATCAGTGCTGAGTAAATAGTTAAGTAAATAGTATTTAAGTTAGAAGTTAGGGATATTAGGTGTTGAGGGGCAACAGGTTATATTATTTTGAATATTTGCTTTGGCTTCCCTTTTTTTTTATGTTTAGGCGAGATCAGATACTAGGGTGAAGGGTAGGCCAGGATGGTCATAGACTTGTGGGTCATTTCACTCAAAGGGCATATCGTTATGGTTGATAAGGCTATGTGTCTAAGGTGGTTGTGGTTGTTCCCCGTTAGGTTCTCGCCTCTGAACATTAGGACAGTCACCATGGGTAGTTTAATAAAAAGATTTGGTATTTATTATTGTAATTGTAATAAGAGTTGTTCCTATTTTGTACGTGGGGAGTAGTTAGGACGATAGTGCCTCTTTCATACGCATGTTAGTCATTTGGAAAAAGTTGCTGTAGCATCTGCTGAAGCATATCGTGTGATCGAGCTCGTTGCTGATCTGGCTGGAGAGTACGCCTGCGTGGCTGTTGCTGCAGATCTGTGGGCAGTGATTGAGCAGTATGGTATTGTGGATTTTGTTGCTGACTGTCTGCTTGGTGCTGTTGCAATGTGGACTGCCTGGTAGATTGGGGCATGTGTCTATGGCTGAGTCTTGTATGTGGCACATGTAACTGCGGCAATTGACGTTGAGATGGCAAGGTGCGGGCTGGCTGCTGTTGAGCCTGTTGATGGTCATAGGGCCAGAGTTCCATGGGTCCTCGTTGCTCAATGACTAGGAAGTCTGGCAGTACTAATCTTTGGATGTTTATGTGCTGATCCTGCAGCCTCTCGACTACTCTCTCCCTTGTAATGGATCCATTTCTAAGTTCTCGTCTGTAGTGGTTAATAAGATATTCGTCCATTCTGATGGGAGGGTAGCGTCGCTGGGCCGGTGTGGGCGCAGGATTCCTGCTAGCTATCTCAGCCTCTGCCATTCTAATAAGTGAGGGAAGTTGTGGTTCAGGTTGTGGGTGGGGGATTTGTGATTGGAGGCGGATGATGCAGGTATCGAGTTGAGTAGTATATCTATTGCGTTGAAGACGTAGTGGAATATATGGGCTGATAATGAGCTGTCTAGCTTCATGATTAGGGTGGTTTAAGAGGGAGTTAGCCAGCCTTGAGCTGCATGTCAAGAAGATGTCTTCTGCAGAGGCAATGTTATAGCATTCTAGCATTACTTTATTTCTTGTGTACCATGGTGTATTGGTGGCTTTGCGTAGTTTTTTGTTTTGAAGGACATCGATGCGGTGTACCTGAGTAGTTGATGCAAGGGCGCCCCAGATTGGAAGGGCATAATGCCAGACAGGTGCAATGAGCTGTTTATAAACAAGTGCTTTGCATTTCCTAGTAAGTTTGGAATGTCTACTTAATAACCATTTGAGTTTTGCAGTAAGGCCTAAGAGTCTACCACGGAGCTGGGCAATGTGGAACATAAAGTTTAGTTTGGAGTCCAGGTGGAGACCTAGGTACTTGTGGCGATTGTTGTTAGTTATGGTGCATCCATTTAGGTGGAGAGTCATCGACCTTTGTGCTATATCTAGTCTTCGGGTGCTATAAATAACATGAGCCGTTTTACTGGCGTTTATTTTGGTGCACCATAGTTTAGCCCATTTTTCAAGCCTACGGAGATAGTCCTGATTTGCTCTGGTCGCAAATTGCAGGATTTCAGATGTTGCCATGATGACGGTGTCATCGGCAAAGGTGGATAGCAGAAGGGTGCAACTAGACTGGGTGCTGGGAAGTGGCATATCAGAGGTATAAATTGTATATAGAAGGGGTCCAAGGACGCTGCCTTGCGGGACTCCGGCATTGATACTGCATGTACGTGACTTGATATTGTTAAGGCCTTTGACAAGGAAGGTTCTGTCACGTAGGTAGCTTTGCAGAACTAAGTAGAGGTTATAAGGCAGAAGTTTTGCAAGCTTGCTCAGGAGGCCTTCGTGCCACACACGGTCGAATGCCTCACTAATGTCAATGTAGACAGCTGAGCAGAACTTGCGTGATTCGAATGCTTTAAGTATAAATTGTGGGACTCTAAATAGCTGTTGATCCGTTCCGTGCTCCTTTCTGAAGCCGAATTGATGGTTGGGTGTGGCAGAGCAGAAATCATCGACTTCAAAGAGCCTGTCCATGAGTATTTTTTCAAAGAGCTTTGAAAAGCTACAGAGAAGGCTTATTGGGCGGTAGGAGGAAACTTCATATGCACTTTTGCCAGGTTTAAGTATCATGGAAATTGTGGCAAGCTTCCATTCCCGTAGGAAGTGTCCATGGGTGAGTATGGCATTGTAGATAAGGCAGAGATATGCAATTGCACTATTCGGCAGTATCTTAAGGATTTTGTTGTTAATGTTGTCCCACCCAGAAGATTTTTTGGGAGGGAGTAGGTCAATAATTTGCTGAATTTCAGAGGTAGTAACAGGCCGTAGACTATGTGCATCATCGGAGTTATGAACCTGCCGTTTGTTTGTGAGGTCCAGATCGAGTTTTCTAAGGATGTTGGCTCTGTCAGTGTCTGTATTGGAGAAGATGGGGCTGAAGCGCAGTTCAAGATGATCTGCAAATGCTTCGGCTTTATCGTGGCAGGTTTTGGTCCAAGTAGGAGGAGTATTGGAATTATGCTGTATTTTAAGAGGCCAGTTAGGTTCTGGTTGCCTCTTGACCTTGTTAGTAATTTGCCATAGTTTTTGCAGTCTGTAGCGGTCGTGAGTATCTACTTGTTCCAGCAGGCTATTAACGAGATTGGCTTTGTCCTTTTTTAGCGACTTCTTTAGTTGGTTTTGTGTCTTTTTATAGAGCAGGCGACTCGTAGTTGAGTGCTGAGTGAGGAGTTCTCTCTTATACCGCCGTTTGAGATTTAGCAGCCTGAGTGTATTGTCACTCAGATAGTATCTATTGCCTTGCTGGTGAACTCTTATGGGCCTTACAGGTGGAGTTGAGGCCGCAATTGCTTGATATATGTTTCTATTGAGTATCGAGATTGCATCTTCAATATCCGCACCAGAGTTAAGCTCAGTGCTGAGGTGAATGGTAGACTCGAGCTGCCTTTTGAACTCCCGGATGTCTGTGTTCTTTGCGAGTAGTGGCGCATTATGGGTAATAGGAATAATATTGCTGTGACTAAGTTGAATATGAATTGGTAAGTGGTCTGAGTCTAAATCTATTGTGGAATGGGTAGAGAGCGCCTCGTTGGAGATACCTGCATATACTGCAAAGTCGATGGCCGAAGGCCTGTTCCTTCTTGCATAGGGGAAATGCGTAGCTCCACCAGTTGCTAAGATATTGAATTTAGCATGGCTATGAATGACATCAAGCAGTGATCTGCCTCGCATACATGATTGGACATTGCCCCACCATGTATGCTTGGCATTCCAATCCCACAGATGAGCAATTTGGCTCCTGGGGAAAGGCTGTCAAGCTTATTAAAGAGTCTGCTAAAGTGCATATTGGTCCATTGTAGGGTAGGGGGGCAATATATGGGAGTGACTAATGGATATCTGCTATTGAGTGAGGGGTAAATAATCAGGGGCGCGCATTGCACGCATGGAATGGAGATTGGTTCCAGGGCTGAATGGCGTAGGTTCCCTTTAATATATATGGCTACTCCGCCTTTTCTGATGCTTTCAGGACTAGGGACAAGATAGTTTACGTAACCATCTATATTAATGTTGGAGGTTTGGCCTATTCTTGTTTCAATAATCATCATTATGTCTACATTGTGTCTTAGCATAAAGCTTTCGAGCTCAGTCATTTTATTGGCGATGCCTGCTGCGTTCCAGTATACAATGTTAAGCAGATTGGTGTTGAGATTATTGACAATTCGGGGAGGGTTTACAGGATTATTTGGCCTAGTGCTGTTCATGATTTATATCTTCACTTGCTTTGATTGGATGATTGGTGTAAGAAGATCGTTAACCAGCTTATATAACATGTCGACCTTTTCGCTCAGGCTAATGATTGAGCGTTCATTATTGGCAACTGATGATTTGATTTCATTTATTATGTGAGTACTTTCTTGATTTTGCCTTGTGGGCTGAGTGGCGGTAATATGAGCATTAGGAGCCCGAGGAGAGAAGTATGGCTGCATCCTGTTCAGATGTTGCAGGTGCTGTTGCTGGGGATGTTTGGAGGGTGGTTGGAGAAGGCGATGATGCCTGGAAGCGGGTTGCAGGTGCCTATTTGGGGTATGTTGGCGGGGGCTATTAGAGACACTCGCTTGGGCAACCTGGCTGTAAGTCATGTGGGCGACGACAGTGCCAGCTGTTTTCAAGTTAAGTAGGCGTGTGTTTTGAGTTGAATGGCTAAGTTGTTGCCTACGCGGATTTTGCTGTAGTGGATGAGTGTTTTGTCGTTGAGTGCTATCAGTTGTCTGGTCAGGCTGACTAGCAACTACTGGCTGTTTGGGAGGCAATGGTAACAGATTGATAGTAGGAGTGGATGCTAACTGGAGTTTGGGTGGCTGTTGCTTTGAGATAACTGATTTAATGTCATTGTTCATATCTGCTGGAGTGCTGAGCCTGACGGCAAGGAGCTTGGCTCTCTCAGCTTTATAAACTGGGCAGCCCTTATAGGAGGCTATGTGCGGATCTTTACAATTAGCACATAGTCCTGGGGGTGTTTCTGTCCTTTTTGCATTCAGTGGATGGATGATTTCCTGCGCATTTAAGGCAGATAAAGGGTCTGCGGCAATAATTTTTACTGTGCCCGAAGGCTTGGCAACGATGGCATTGCACAGGGTCAGTCCTTCTAAATTGTCGTTCTACAACTACCTCCTGGTTATTGATTTTATTAATGGCTAGTATATTTTCAACTTCTAGGCCAGCCCTAGTGGCTCAAAAATGTTGAGTGGCACACCTGTGTATCTATTTTTGAGAACATTTATGTATTTGGTTAGGTATCCTTTTTTAGAAAGAAATTCTCTGATTGAGTTAGGGGCTGTGGTAGCATGCAAATTTTTAATGACGAAGCGGAGGCCTTTATCTTGCGGCAGTTGGTGTGTGTAGAGGTGGGTCTTATTCTCTTCCAGTAACTTAAGAAGGTTTGAGTAGGAGGCAGAATCATTGCATTTGATTCTGACTCCTCCTTCTTGGTTACTGGTTGTGGTGAAAGAAATGGGATCGGCAGATTCATTTATTTTGTGTAGCAGTTGGTCTATGGAAGCTAATTTGGGGATAAAGATGGAAGGGATTTTTCTTGTGCTATCACGTTGGGCAGATTGGGGTGAGGGTATGTCCTGGGGGTGTTTGGGAGTTGTTTGTGGAAGAGTGTGCTGCCGAAGTGATTTCTGTAATTTTTTTGGCGAGGGATCACTGAGTGGGCGAGCCAAAGGCGCTTGCTGCTCAAGTTGCGGTTGCAAATATTGTTGCGAGTGAACTGAGCGCGTATGTGTAACAGGAAGTTGCAAGTGCATGTTAGGATTTTCATCCTGTTGCAGGCATGCTTGCTGCTGCTCTACTTGGGTAATCCAGGGCAGTGAGTGGGATTCCTGTGGGGGCGCGTGTGTTCCTGCTGAGGGTGGTTTTTGATAGGAATTGGGTAGCTGGTCGGATTGGATGCCGTGTTTAGGCTTATGTTGACGATGAGTAGTGGAGGGCGAGATTGGGGGGGTATTTGTGCGTAGCTGATTGGCTGCTTTGGATGCGGATGTAGTGGAACTATAAGTTTGGGGCTCAGTGTAACGCTGTAGTGTATGGGTATTGGTATTGGTGTTGTGTTTGGGTGAGATTAGCAACTCACGAAGTAGATGCCCTTGTTGGGCATATTCTTCTTGCTGAAGTTGCATGTCGACTTGTTGCAGTTGCTGTTGAATCTGCTGTCGTTGTTGTTGTAGTTGCTGCACATGTTGTTGTTGCTTTTGTTTGCTTTTTGTGATGGAGTCAGACTGTCTAGGGATTTCATTTGGTTGTTTTAGAATGATATGCTCTAATATATGGGGTTTTGTTGGGAGGAGCGGTGATGCGTTGGGAGTGGTTTGATTTTGTGCGTTTGAGCTGTTTGAGATTTTAGTATTAGATAGCTGGGGAGATGGTGTCTGAGGGGTGCTTTGTTGCTCAGGACTAGGGAGGATTTGCTGGCAAGTGGTTTGGTTTGAATGGATTGGGGGTGAAATTAAATTCTGTCGATTAGTTGCTGGGAGTTTCTGCATACGTTGCTGATTTTTGAGTGAAGGCATAGGGGATCGGATTCTATTGGTTTCTTTTCCTGTTGGAGTAGTTGAGGAATGGGCTGTGAATTTAATCTTTTCTTTTGCAAACATGAGGTTTGGAGATTCTCCATTGGGCTTGATAAAGAAGTATTTTTGGACTGGTCGAAGCTTTTCGATGGCCGTTTTTAGATCTTTATTAGGCCGCTTTGGACTATTGGGTGGGGATGGGTCTAATATCTTGCGTTTTAGGCTGCTGATTGGTTTGGTTTTATTTGGCGGAGAGGGGGTGAGTAGTGTATCTGATTTATTAAATTTATGGCTGTTTATAAGTTTAGAGTTGTTGACAGGAGAGCTATGACGCCAGCCATTTGACTCCTGAGAGGTATCATTGCTGTTTTCAACTACGCAGATGTCACTGCTAGCTCCGTCCGACTTTACATCAGTCGCTATTATTGTTGAGTCTTCTCTAAGTGCCATTATGTAGTTTCTCTATTGATACCTAGGTCTGATTTAGTTCATGCAACGGCATGGATTGACAGACAGAGTAAAATTACAAAGACTTACTTCAATAGCTAATAAAAGTTCACAAATACGGTTTTATACAAGTAAAACAACGCTGAACACAAACAAATATTGAAGACAACACGTAAGAGAGACATAAACAGGAATGACACAAGTTCAGACGATAAAAACAGGATATTATAGTTCAATAAAAAGTCCGAAAAAAGGTTTTATTGGCTAATTTGATTATTTATTCTTTATTTGAATTTATATATTTGTATATTTCAGAGTAAGTGGCAACAGTAAAAGTAAGTAGTAGACATAAGAAGAAAGAGAAGGAAAGTAAGAAGAACGATGAGATTAGAGGAAAGAGAAATGATAATACATTAAACGAATATTGAATATAAAAGAAAGTATGTAATGGCTGTGTAAAATTTATTGGCTTTGACTATAAGTGTCAAATGTTAAAGGTAATTAGTTAAGGGCAGCCTTGATGAAAGGACTACAAGCCGCTAGTGCACAGGACCGTCCGGATGAACAAGGAGAAGACAAATCGCAGGACCGCAGCAAGTTTACTAAGACAAGCAGTTTGCAGCAGTCACTAGCGAATGTCTACACTGTTCCCTAAAGCTGATGCTAAAGCACTTTCGGCCGCAGCTCTTATATTTATCGGAGCTACACCAGTTTTAGGATTGTTACTAGTAAGGGCAGTAAGTGAAATGGAGATGCAGATGGCCAAGGCAAAGACAGTGCTTACGCTCAGAGTCCAGCCGATTCCTTTCAAGGGAGAAAATTGGGAAAAAGCAGCGCTAATTTGCAATAAATGTAGCTCAGCAACTTCCCGTCTCTTTTCCTCTCAAGGGCAGCAAGGGCACTGGCTGTTTAATTTGCACTTTAATTACCACTATGATCACTGCAATCACTTCACTGCACTTTGTACTTGCGTTTATCAGTATAATCCAACCAGAGGATATAGTTGCGGCCTAGTAGTGCTCCGCTGAGACTCCAAAGGGTCTACCCAAGGCCGGGAATTCCGCTCTTTGAGCACGGCAAATACTGCTGGCACTTTGCACTGCACTGTGTATTACACTTGTTCACCGACGCGTACCGATTGACTTTGCGGATTAGACGAGAATGCAAGAAAGTTGCCGATCGCAGCTCAGTTTGCCGCCACAAAACTCTAAACTGCACAAGCTTAGGATCCGCTAGAGCAGGGGCAGAGGCGAACGCAAAGGAGAGAAAATTACAGTTGGCTAAAAATAGCCGCTTGTACGGTATTCTATGACTCACTTTGCGCGCGCACACGACACTCACTGCACTTGAACCTTGAATTTATGACCTTTGAACTGAGTGCATTTATGACTGCTAGAGCGGCACTTTAAGCCGCAGCTCTTATATTTATCGGAGTTGCACCAAATATAGGCTTGCTCAAGTAATGGCAGTAAGTGAGATGGAGATGCAGATGGCCAAGGCAAAGACAGTGCTTACGCTCAGAGTCCAGCCGATTCCTTTCAAGGGAGAAAATTGGGAAAAAGCAGCGCTAATTTGCAATAAATGTAGCTCAGCAAATTCGCGTCTCTTTTCCTCTCAAGGGCAGCAAGGGCACTGGCTGTTTAATTTGCACTTTAATTACCACTATGATCACTGCTATCACTTCACTGCACTTTGTACTTGCGTTTATCAGTATAATCCAACCAGAGGATATAGTTGCGACCTAGTAGTGCTCCGCTGAGACTCCAAAGGGTCTACCCAAGGCCGGGAATTCCGCTCTTTGAGCACGGCAAATACTGCTGGCACTTTGCACTGTTTTTTTTTTTGTTATAAGTTTTATATTTATTTACATTACCCAGAAGGGCAACTTATAAATAGGATTTACAATAATTGCTTACATCTAATTAAGTCTAAATATTTTACATTTTTGGATAATAAATAGTAGTAGTGAAGAAAATTGAAGAGTCGACTTGATTGCTGCTCCTGCTGGGGTGTTTGTTGGTAAACAAAAGTCAGCTGGGAGCTGCGTTGCCATCTGTCTGCGATATGGGGGTGACATCACCAGCTGGCCTGCCAGATAGTGAGTAGTTGCTGTGTGGTGAGTTTTTTGATTTAGTTTAATATTAGTGTTGGTAGACGATTAATGGCCGATAAACTTTGTAGCAAGCAGCTTTTGTATGCTGCGCTTGGCACTGAGTTGCCTCAGTGTATATCGGCAGCTCATTGAGCGAAGGTGTTTGTGGCGGCCAGTTTTTTTTAAGAGTGTTTGATGTTTGTGGTTTTGTTGTAGTATGTTAGTTGTTGTATTTATTAATTTTTTTATGTTTTAGTTTAGTGTTATGTGTGTGTTAATTATTTTTTTTTTTATATAATCTTTATTGTCAGCTTCTGGTACCCTTGGGGCACCTTTCTGACATTGATGACATACAAAAGTATTTTAATTAGTAGCTTAAGTTCTAGTTAGTATTATTTAATTTAATTAATATTAAGATTAATTATAATAAAGCGGCTGCTCCTCCTGAGGTCGTTTGAGTTGGTGTTGTTGCTGCTGCCAGGTGGCCCGGCGGCCGCCCCTCCCATGCCAGCATGGGGAAGGCGACCCCCGGACCCGCCGGCAGTAAACATAGTCCTTCGTCGTTGTGGCGGAAAACTTCGGAGCAGGGCGCTGGAATGGCTGGTCTCGTTGTTGTTGCTGCTGGTTGTTGTTGAAGGTTGTTGTTGCTGGTGGTTGTTGTTGCTAGTTGTTGTTGCTGCCGTGTTGCTGCCATGTTGCTGATGGTAAGGGTATGTGCCCACACGTGCTGTTGTAGTTGCTGCTGCTGCCCTGTTGCCGCATTCCAATGGCTGGTTGTTGTGGCTGCCATTATAGATGCAGGGAACAGGTGGCTGCTACACTGGCTCAAGGACAATGGCTGGTGCTGGCTGCTGGTGCAAACTAACCTTGCAGGGTGTGTGTTTGCTGGTTGTTGTTGCAGGTTGTTGTTGCTGGTTGTTGTTGCTAGTTGTTGTTGCTGCCGTGTTGCTGCCATGTTGCTGCTGGTAAGGGTATGTGCCCACACGTCCTGTTGTAGTTGCTGCTGCTGCCCAGTTGCCGCATTCCAATGGCTGGTTGTTGTGGCTGCCATTATAGATGCAGGGAACAGGTGGCTGCTACACTGGCTCAAGGACAATGGCTGGTGCTGGCTGCTGGTGCAAACTAACCTTGCAGGGTGTGTGTTTGCTGGTTGTTGTTGCAGGTTGTTGTTGCTGGTTGTTGTTGCTAGTTGTTGTTGCTGCCGTGTTGCTGCCATGTTGCTGCTGGTAAGGGTATGTGCCCACACGTGCTGTTGTAGTTGCTGCTGCTGCCCTGTTGCCGCATTCCAATGGCTGGTTGTTGTGGCTGCCATTATAGATGCAGGGAACAGGTGGCTGCTACACTGGCTCAAGGACAATGGCTGGTGCTGGCTGCTGGTGCAAACTAACCTTGCAGGGTGTGTGCTTGCATGTGTTGTTGCTGCTGCTGCTGCCAATATTGTTGCTTCTGGCGGCTGGATGTGATTTGTTGTCTTGGCTGCCGTGTTGTTGAGGATGTTGGTTGGCAGTGGCATTGGCTAACTCTCGTGGGCGAAGCAGTGCTCTCCTTAACCGATTGTGAGACCACAAAGAAATCATAGCGCTCGGCAATGTGATAACATCGTCCACAACGGTGTCCGGTTCTGGGTTGCGCCTGTTGTCCAAGTAACGAGAGTTAATCCGTTTGGAGACAACAATAAGCTGTTGTTGACTGCTGGTGGCTGCTAACTGGCTCCATTAAAGGCTGCATGGTGTTGTTGTAGTTGCTGCCGCCACGTAGTTGTTGTTGTTGCAGGGGCCTGCCAGAGTGCACATCTACTTAGGCTGGCGTTGGTTGTCGCTACTACATCGCTGTCACATCTGTATTGTGACGTCACATTTGGCTGGTTGCGACTTGTTGTTATTGTTGCTGGAGTGTTGCTGTTGCTGGCTGATAGCAAGCTGCTGGCCCATTGTTTGAAGGTAAGGTGACTGTTTGTAGATTTTTTTTTTGTTTTTTATTAGTGGCGTTAGTTGTTAGGGCTAGTGTCTACGAATGTTAGTCTAGCACGCCAACAAATGTCTACGAGTGTTAGTGTGTTGGCTTTGTTACAATGGGTGGATTAGTATGCATTCATATGTGTGCCCCCAAGTGGAAGTCATGCCAAGAAGTGGCCTTTGGTGGAGATTGCAGTGCAAAAATACGAAAATACAATGTCCAAAACACTCGTCCCTTCTCCCGTGGTTAGAGTCTCGTAATGGCATTGGCAACTCAAGAAGGCGAACCATGTAGGCTGCTCTTCACACCAGGCTGGCATGATTGAGCCCGGGATGATCGGGGTCTTGTACGCCCACCTGCTAGAACCATTTGAGAATTCTAAGGCTCAATGCGTGAAAAATAATTGGCTCAGCTGCATTAGTGCGAGCTTGGTGGCGGAGGGGGGGCATGCAAGATCCCGATCAAACGGGGCCCAGCATCAGTGTCAGTGATGCCATCATGTTCAGTGATGAGCAAAATTTAGCCTTTTTTAGAGTTATTTTAGAGTTATTCTGGCGGCTTTTTATACCCTTCGACCATTGAAAATGGTCAAAAAAGGGTATACTAACTTTGTGCAAATGTATGTAACAGGCATAAGGAGGCGTGGGAGACCCCATAAAGTATATATATTCTTGCTCAGGATCACAAGCCGAGTCGATTGAGCCATGTCTGTCTGTCTGTCCGTCTGTCCGTCTGTCTGTGTGAACGCACAGATCTCAGCTATTATAAAAGCTAGAGTTACCAAACTTGGCAGGAAGACTCCTGTGTACTATAAGCAGATGAAGTTTATTTCAAATGTTAGGTGCCACGCCCACCGCCCCCACAAATCAATAATTTAATTTTTGAACTTAATTTGTAAGCGCTGTATATAAGATACAACTTTCTGACTTTAACATATACTAAGCTAAATGAAATATCTACGTAGTCGCCAAATTACAATCCAATCGAACAATAAACACAGAAGTTATTTAAGAAAGTATGAGCATAAAACCAAGTGCTTCTGTCAGCTAACAAGGGAGACGGGCGAGCGCGAAGCGCGAGCGCCATCTGTCGGGATTAATTTCAAAGCATGTGCATATGCATATGTGTATGAATTTAACAAATTAAACTACACGGGAACATAGGTCGAAGGGTATCCCACTGTCGCGTTTTGCGCGATTGTTGCTCTCGTTTTATTTATTTACTGTGTTGGCTTCTTTTTTATGGCTTTATTTAATGGCTTTAATTTTTTTTTTTTTTTTATTATTTATTTTTTTGGCTTTTTATTTATAATAATATGATTAATGGCCTTTTTAATGAAAAATATTTTTGTTGCGTGTCTTATTTGCCTTATTATTTTGCCTTTTTTTCTTAATGTTTTTTTTTCTTTCAATGTTTTCAGCTTTTTTTTTTTATTTTACATTATTTCAGTTATTGGCTAGCTGGCTTGGCTAGGATTGGCTGCCACTGCTACATCGTTGTTGCAACTCTGAGCACGGCATAGAGTGTGGCTGGAGAGAACATTAATTGTTGCTGCAGTTGGAGTGAAGTCGTTGCTGGGAGTTGTTCTTGCTGCAGGGCATAGGTGGCTGCTGCGTCTGGCTCCTAAGGACATTGGCTGGCGTTGTTGTTGCTGCTGAAGCCTTCTGCTTTGGCTGGAAATGGCTGCCATTGCTCCATCGCTGCTGAAACTGTCGCTGCTGGTAATTGTTGTTGCTGCAGTATTGTTGCAGGGCGAAATGGCTGCTACGACCAGATCAAGCATAGGCTGAAGTTGGCTGCTGGTGCTAGAGTCCATAACGTGAGGCCTGCACGCAATTGCTGTTGTTGCTGCTGAGGCCTACTAGTAAGGCTGGAATTGGCAGTCGCTGCTACATAGTTGCTACAATACTGAGCAGGGCATCATCGTGCGTGGCTGGAGTAGGCTTCGTTATTGCTGGAGTGTTGCCGCTGCTGGTGTATGTTGTGGCTGCAATATTGCTGTCAGGCAAGATGGCTGCTACGACTGGTTCCATAGACAATTGGCTGGCGTTGGCTGCTGGTGCAAGGCATCGTCGATGTGAGGTCTGTGCATAGGTGCTGTTGTTGTTGTTGCTGCCGCCATGTTGTTGCTGCTGGGGCCTACTAATTAGCCTGGAATTGGCTGCCACTGTACGTCATTGGATTAGTACGCATTCATATATGTGCCCTCAAGTGAGAGTCACACCAAGAAGTGGCCTTTGGTGGAGGTTGCAGTGCAAAAATACGAAAATACAATGTCCAAAACACTCGCCCCAGGGCAGTTCTCCCGTGGTTTGAGTTTCGTAATGGCATTGGCAACTCAAGAAGGCGAACCATGTAGGCTGCTCTTCACACCAGGCTGGCATGATTGAGCCCGGGATGATCGGGGTCTTGTACGCCCACCTGCTAGAACCATTTGAGAATTCTAAGGCTCAATGCGTGAAAAATAATTGGCTGAGCTGCATTAGTGCGAGCTTGGTGGCGGAGGGGGGCATGCAAGATCCCGATCAAACGGGGCCCAGCATCAGTGTCAGTGATGCCATCATGTTCAGTGATGAGCAAAATTTAGCCTTTTTTTTAGTAGTTATTTTTTGGTGACGGCTTTTTTATTTAATTTGTTGCTACTGTAGTTGCTTCTTTTTGTATGACTTTTGTTTTCATTTTTTTGGCTTTTTTTTTTTTTGGCTTTTATTTTAATTATTTTTGGCTTTTTATTTTAAGTCATACAGTTAATTGGCCATTTTTTTTTTGTATATTTTGTTTTCTTTTTATAGCAATTTATTT
>JAEIGL010000243.1:0-20203 GCA_018903715.1 Zaprionus davidi
TTTCAATATTTCTTAAAATTTTCAATATTTTCAAAATTTTCAAATTATCAAAATTTTCAAATTTTTCAAAATTTTCCAAATTTTCAAATTTCCATTTTCAAAATTTTCAATATTTCAATATTTTCAAAATTTTCAAAATTTTCAAAATTTTCTAAAATTTTCAAAATTTTTAAAATTTTCAAAATTTTTAAAATTTTCAAAATTTTAAAATAATTAAAATTTTCAAAATTTTCAAAATTTTCAAAATTTTCAAATTTTCAAATCTTTCAAAATTTTCAAAATTTTCAAAATTTCCAAAATTTTCAAAATTTTCAAAATTTTCAAAATTTTCAAATTTTCAAAATTTCTTAAAATTTTCAAAATTATCGTAATTTTCAAAATTTTCTAAATTTTTCAAACTTTTCAAAATTCTCTAAAATTTTTAAAATTTTCAAAATTTTCAAATTTTCAAAATTTTAAAAATTTTCAAAATTTTCAAAATTTTCAGACTTCTCAAATTTCAAAATTTTTAAATTTTCTCAAAATTCTTCAAAATTTCCTTAACATTTTAAAAATTTCCTTTCAAATTTCAAATTTTTCAAAACTTACAAATTTCAATAATTCCAAATTTTCAAAATTTTGAAAATCTTCAAAATTTTAAACTTCTCAAATTTTGAAAATTTTCAAAATTTTCAAAATTTTCAAAATTTTGAAAATTTTCAAAATTTCAAATTTTTGGCAAAACTTTCAAAATTTCAAAATTTTCAAAATTTTCAAAATTTTCAAGATTTTCAAATAAAATTTTCGAATTTTTCAAAACTTTCAAAAATTTCAATATTTTCAAAATTTTGAAAATTTCAATTTTTTCAAAATTTTCAAAATTTCCAAATTTTTCAAAATTTTCAAAATTTTCAAAATTTTTCAAAATTTTCAAAATTTTCAAAATTTTCAAAATTTTTAAAATTTTCAAAATTTTCAAATTTTCAATATTTTAAAATTTTTAAAATTTTCAAAATTTTCAATATTTTCAAAATTTTCAAAATTTTCAAAATTTTCAAAATTTTCAAAATTTTCAAAATTTTCAAAATTTTCAAAATTTTCAAAATTTTTAAAATTTTCAAAATTTCAAATTTTTCAAAATTTTCAAAATTTTCAAAAATTTTCAAAATTTTCAAAATTTTCAAAAATTTCAAAATTTTCAAAATTTTCAAAATTTCAAAATTTCAAAATTTTCAAATTTTTCCAAATTTTCAAAATTTTCAAAATTTTCAAAATTTTCAAAATTTTCAAAATTTTCAAAATTTTCAAAATTTTCAAATTTTTCAAAATTTTCAAAATTTCAAAATTTTCAAAATTTTCAAAAAAATTTTTCAAAATTTTCAAAATTTTCAAAATTTTCAAAATTTTCAAAATTTTCAAAATTTTCAAAATTTTTACAAAATTTTCAAAATTTTCAAAATTTTCAAAATTTTCAAAATTTTCAAAATTTCAAAATTTTCAAAATTTTCAAAATTTTTAAAATTTTCAAAAATTTCAAAATTTTCAAAATTTTCAAAATTTCAAATTTTCAAAATTTTCAAAATTTTCAAAATTTTCAAAAATTTTCAAAATTTTCAAAATTATAAACTTTTCAAAATTTTCAAAATTTTCAAAATTTTCAAAATTTTCACTAAAATTTAAAATTTTCAAAATTTTCAAATTTTCAAAATTTTCAAAATTTTCAAAATTTTCAAATTTTCAAAATCTTCAAAATTTTCAAAATTTTCAAAATTTTCAAAATTTTCAGAATTTCAAAATTTTCAAAATTTTCAAAATTTTTCAAAAAAATTTTCAAAATTTTGAAAATTTTCAAAATTTTCAAAATTTTCAAAATTTCAATAATTTCAAAATTTTCAAATTTTCAAAATTTTCAAAATTTTCAAAATTTTCAAAATTTTCAAAATTTTCAAAATTTTCAAAATTTTTAAAATTTTCAAAATTTTCAAAATTTTTAAAATTTTCAAAATTTTCAAAATTTTCAAAATTTTTAAAATTTTCAAAATTTTCAAAATTTTCAAAATTTTCAAAATTTTCAAAATTTTCAAAATTTCAAAATTTTCAAAATTTTCAAAATTTTCAAAATTTTCAAAATTTTCAAAATTTTCAAAATTTTCAAAATTTTCAAAATTTTCAAATTTTTCAAAAATTTTCAAAATTTTCAAATTTTCAAAATTTTTAAAATTTTCAAAATTTTCAAAATTTTCAAAATTTTCAAAATTTTCAAAATTTTAAAATTTTCAAAATTTTCAAAATTTTTAAAATTTTCAAAATTTTCAAAATTTTCAAAATTTTCAAAATTTTCAAAATTTTCAAAATTTTTAAAATTTTCAAAATTTTCAAAATTTTCAAAATTTTTAAAATTTTCAAAATTTTTAAAATTTTCAAAATTTCAAAATTTTCAAAATTTTCAAAATTTTCAAAATTTTCAAAATTTTCAAAATTTTCAAAATTTTCAAAATTTTCAAAATTTTCAAAATTTTCAAAATTTTCAAAATTTTCAAAATTTTCAAAATTTTCAAAATTTTCAAAATTTTCAAAATTTTCAAAATTTTCAAAATTAAAATTTTCAAAATTTTTCAAAATTTTCAAATTTTCAAAAAAATTTCAAAATTTTCAAAATTTTCAAAATTTTCAAAATTTTCAAAATTTTCAAAATTTTCAAAATTTTCAAAATTTTCAAAATTTTCAAAATTTTCAAAATTTTCAAAATTTTCAAAATTTTCAAAATTTTTCAAAATTTTCAAAATTTTCAAAATTTTCAAAATTTTCAAAATTTTCAAAATTTTCAAAATTTTCAAATTTTCAAAATTTTCAAAATTTTCAAAATTTCAAAATTTTCAAAATTTTCAAAATTTTCAAAATTTTCAAAATTTTCAAAATTTTCAAAATTTTCAAAATTTTCAAAATTTTCAAAATTTTCAAAATTTTCAAAATTTTCAAAATTTTCAAAATTTTCAAAATTTTCAAAATTTTCAAAATTTTCAAAATTTTCAAAATTTTCAAAATTTTCAAAATTTTCAAAATTTTCAAAATTTTCAAAATTTTCAAAATTTTCAAAATTTTCAAAATTTTCAAATTTTCAAAATTTTCAAAATTTTCAAAATTTTCAAAATTTTCAAAATTTTCAAAATTTTCAAAATTTTCAAAATTTTCAAAAATTTTCAAAATTTTCAAAATTTTCAAAATTTTCAAAATTTTCAAAATTTTCAAAATTTTCAAAATTTTCAAAATTTTCAAAATTTTCAAAATTTTCAAAATTTTCAAAATTTTCAAAATTTTCAAAATTTTCAAAATTTTCAAAATTTTTCAAAATTTCAAAATTTTCAAAATTTTCAAAATTTTCAAAATTTTCAAAATTTTCAAAATTTTCAAAATTTTCAAAATTTTCAAATTTTCAAAATTTTCAAAATTTTCAAAAATTTTCAAAATTTTCAAATTTTCAAAAATTTTTCAAAATTTTCAAAATTTTCAAAATTTTCAAAATTTTCAAAATTTTCAAAATTTTCAAAATTTTCAAAATTTTCAAAAATTTCAAAATTTTCAAAATTTTCAAAATTTTCAAAATTTTCAAAATTTTCAAAATTTTCAAAATTTTCAAAATTTTCAAAATTTTCAAAATTTTCAAATTTTCAAAATTTTCAAATATTCAAAATTTTCAAAATTTTCAAAATTTTCAAAATTTTCAAAATTTTCAAAATTTCAAAATTTTCAAAATTTTCAAAATTTTCAAAATTTTCAAAAATTTTCAAAATTTTCAAAATTTTCAAAATTTTCAAAATTTTCAAAATTTTCAAAATTTTCAAAATTTTCAAAATTTTCAAAATTTTCAAAATTTTCAAAATTTTCAAAATTTTCAAAATTTTCAAATTTTCAAAATTTTCAAAATTTTCAAAATTTTCAAAATTTTCAAAATTTTCAAAATTTTCAAAATTTTCAAAATTTTCAAAATTTTCAAAATTTTCAAAATTTTCAAAATTTTCAAAAATTCAAAATTTTCAAAATTTTCAAAATTTTCAAAATTTTCAAAATTTTCAAAATTTTCAAAAATTTTCAAAATTTTCAAAATTTTCAAAATTTTCAAAATTTTCAAAATTTTCAAAATTTTCAAAATTTTCAAAATTTTCAAAATTTTCAAAATTTTCAAAATTTTCAAAATTTTCAAAATTTTCAAAATTTTCAAAATTTTCAAAATTTTCAAAATTTTTCAAAATTTTCAAAATTTTCAAAATTTTCAAAAATTTTTCAAAATTTCAAAAATTTTCAAAATTTTCAAAATTTTCAAAATTTTCAAAATTTTCAAAATTTTCAAAATTTTTAAAATTTTCAAAATTTTCAAAATTTTCAAAATTTTCAAAATTTTCAAAATTTCAAAATTTTCAAAATTTTCAAAATTTTCAAAATTTTCAAAATTTTCAAAATTTTCAAAAATTTTCAAAATTTTCAAAATTTTCAAAATTTTCAAAATTTTCAAAATTTTCAAAATTTTCAAAATTTTCAAAATTTTCAAAATTTTCAAAATTTTCAAAATTTTCAAAATTTTCAAAATTTTCAAAATTTTCAAAATTTTCAAAATTTTCAAAATTTTCAAAATTTTCAAAATTTTCAAAATTTTCAAAATTTTCAAAATTTTCAAAATTTTCAAAATTTTCAAAAAATTTTCAAAATTTTCAAAATTTTTTCAAAATTTTCAAAATTTTCAAAATTTTCAAAATTTTCAAAATTTTCAAAATTTTCAAAATTTTCAAAATTTTCAAAATTTTCAAAATTTTCAAAATTTTCAAAATTTTCAAAATTTTCAAAATTTTCAAAATTTTCAAAATTTTCAAAATTTTCAAAATTTTCAAAATTTTCAAAATTTTCAAAATTTTCAAAATTTTAAAAATTTCAAAATTTTCAAAATTTTCAAATTTTCAAAAAAATTTTCAAAATTTTCAAAATTTTCAAAATTTTCAAAATTTTCAAAATTTTCAAAATTTTCAAAATTCAAAAAATTTCAAAATTTTCAAAATTTTCAAAATTTTCAAAATTTTCAAAATTTTCAAAATTTTCAAAATTTTCAAAATTTTCAAAATTTTCAAAATTTTCAAAATTTTCAAAATTTTCAAAATTTTCAAAATTTTCAAAAATTTCAAAATTTTCAAAATTTTCAAAATTTTCAAAATTTTCAAAATTTTCAAAATTTTCAAAAATTTTTCAAAATTTTCAAAATTTTCAAAATTTTCAAAATTTTCAAAATTTTCAAAATTTTCAAAATTTTCAAAATTTTCAAAATTTTTAAAATTTTTCAAAATTTTCAAAATTTTCAAAATTTTCAAATTTTCAAAATTTTCAAAATTTTCAAAATTTTCAAAATTTTCAAAATTTTCAAAAATTTCAAAATTTTCAAAATTTTCAAAATTTTCAAAATTTTCAAAATTTTCAAAAATTTTCAAAATTTTCAAAATTTTCAAAATTTTCAAAATTTTCAAAATTTTCAAAATTTTCAAAATTTTCAAAATTTTCAAAATTTTCAAAATTTTCAAAATTTTCAAAATTTTCAAATTTTTTCAAAATTTTCAAAATTTTCAAAATTTTCAAAATTTTTCAAAATTTTCAAAATTTTCAAAATTTTCAAAATTTTTCAAAATTTTCAAAATTTTCAAAATTTTCAAAATTTTCAAAATTTTCAAAATTTTCAAAATTTTCAAAATTTTCAAAATTTTCAAAATTTTCAAAATTTTCAAAATTTTCAAAATTTTCAAAATTTTCAAAATTTTCAAAATTTTCAAAATTTTCAAAATTTTTAAAATTTTCAAAATTTTCAAAATTTTCAAAATTTTCAAAATTTTCAAAAATTTTCAAAATTTTCAAAATTTTCAAAATTTTCAAAATTTTCAAAATTTTCAAAATTTTCAAAATTTTCAAAATTTTCAAAATTTTCAAAATTTTAAAAATTTTCAAAATTTTCAAAATTTTCAAAATTTTCAAAATTTTCAAAATTTTCAAAATTTTCAAAATTTTCAAAATTTTCAAAATTTTCAAAATTTTTCAAAATTTTCAAAATTTTCAAAATTTTCAAAATTTTCAAAATTTTCAAAATTTTCAAAATTTTCAAAATTTTCAAAATTTTCAAAATTTTCAAAATTTTCAAAATTTTCAAAATTTTCAAAATTTTCAAAATTTCAAAATTTTCAAAAATTTCAAAATTTTCAAAATTTTCAAAATTTTCAAAATTTTCAAAATTTTCAAAATTTTCAAAATTTTTCAAAATTTTCAAAATTTTCAAAAAATTTCAAAATTTTCAAAATTTTCAAAATTTTCAAAATTTTCAAAATTTTCAAATTTTTTCAAAATTTTCAAAATTTTCAAAATTTTCAAAATTTTCAAAATTTTCAAAATTTTCAAAATTTTCAAAATTTTCAAAATTTTCAAAATTTTCAAAATTTTCAAAATTTTCAAAAAATTTTTCAAAATTTTCAAAATTTTCAAAATTTTCAAAATTTTCAAAATTTTCAAAATTTTCAAAATTTTTCAAAAATTTCAAAATTTTCAAAATTTTCAAAATTTTCAAAATTTTCAAAATTTTTTCAAAATTTTCAAAATTTTCAAAATTTTCAAAATTTTCAAAATTTTCAAAATTTTCAAAATTTTCAAAATTTTCAAAATTTTCAAAATTTTCAAAATTTTCAAAATTTTCAAAATTTTCAAAATTTTCAAAATTTTCAAAATTTTCAAAATTTTCAAAATTTTCAAAATTTTCAAAATTTTCAAAATTTTCAAAATTTTCAAAATTTTCAAAATTTTCAAAATTTTCAAAATTTTCAAAATTTTCAAAATTTTCAAAATTTTCAAAATTTTCAAATTTTCAAAATTTTCAAAATTTTCAAAATTTTCAAAATTTTCAAAATTTTCAAAATTTTCAAAATTTTCAAAATTTTCAAAATTTTCAAAATTTTCAAAATTTTCAAAATTTTCAAAATTTTCAAAATTTTCAAAATTTTCAAAATTTTCAAAATTTTTCAAAATTTTCAAAATTTTCAAAAATTTCAAAATTTTCAAAATTTTCAAAATTTTCAAAATTTTAAAAATTTTTAAAAATTTTCAAAATTTTCAAAATTTTGAAAATTTTAAAAATTTTCAAAATTTTCAAAATTTTGAAAAATTTGAAAATTTTGAAAATTTTGAAAATTTTGAAAATTTTGAAAATTTTGAAAATTTTGAAAATTTTGAAAATTTTGAAAATTTTGAAAATTTTGAAAATTTTGAAAATTTTGAAATTTGTAAGTTTTGAAAATTTTGAAAATTTTGAAAATTTTAAAAATTTTGAAAATTTTGAAAATTTTGAAAATTTTGAAAATTTTAAAAATTTTGAAAATTTTGAAAATTTTAAAAATTTTTGAAAATTTTGAAAATTTTGAAAATTTTGAAAATTTTGAAAAATTTTGAAAATTTTGAAAATTTTGAAAAATTTTGAAAATTTTGAAAAATTTGAAAATTTTGAAATTTTGAAAATTTTGAAAATTTTGAAAATTTTGAAAATTTTGAAAATTTTGAAAATTTTGAAAATTTTAAAAATTTTGAAAATTTTGAAAATTTTGAAAATTTTGAAAAATTTGAAAATTTTGAAAATTTTGAAAATTTTGAAAATTTTGAAAATTTTGAAAATTTTGAAAATTTTGAAAATTTTGAAAATTTTAAAAATTTTGAAAATTTTGAAAATTTTGAAAATTTTGAAAATTTTAAAAATTTTAAAAATTTTGAAAATTTTGAAAATTTTGAAAAATTTGAAAATTTTGAAAATTTTGAATTTGAAAATTTTGAAAATTTTGAAAAATTTTAAGAAAATTTTGAAAAATTTTAAAAATTTTGAAAATTTTGAAAATTTTGAAAATTTTAAAAAATTTTGAAAATTTTGAAAATTTTGAAAATTTTG
This sequence comes from Zaprionus davidi, assembly GCA_018903715.1. Classification (NCBI taxonomy): domain Eukaryota; kingdom Metazoa; phylum Arthropoda; class Insecta; order Diptera; family Drosophilidae; genus Zaprionus; species Zaprionus davidi. The sequence continues at coordinate 7,931 of JAEIGL010000243.1, forward strand.
AAAATTTTAGTAAAAATTTTGAAAATTTTGAAAATTTTGAAAATTTTGAAAATTTTGAAAATTTTGAGAAAATTTTGAAAATTTTGAAAATTTTGAAAAATTTTGAAAATTTTAAAAATTTTGAAAATTTTGAAAATTTTGAAAATTTTAAAAATTTTGAAAATTTTGAAAATTTTGAAAATTTTGAAAATTTTGAAAATTTTGAAATTTGAAAATTTTGAAAATTTTGAAAATTTTGAAAATTTTGAAAATTTTGAAAATTTTGGAAAATTTTGAAAAATTTTGAAAATTTTGAAAATTTTGAAAATTTAGAAAATTTTGAAAATTTTGAAAATTTTGAAAATTTTGAAAATTTTGTAAAATTTTGAAAATTTTGAAAATTTTGAAAATTTTGAAAATTTTGAAATTTTGAAAATTTTGAAAATTTTGAAAATTTTGAAAATTTTGAAAATTTTGAAAATTTTGAAAATTTTGAAAAATTTTGAAAATTTTGAAAAATTTGAAAATTTTGAAAATTTTGAAAATTTTGAAAATTTTGAAAATTTTGAAAATTTTGAAAATTTTAAAAATTTGAAAAATTTGAAAATTTTGAAAATTTTGAAAATTTTGAAAATTTTGAAAATTTTGAAAAATTTTGAAATTTTGAAAATTTTGAAAATTTTGAAAATTTTGAAATTTTGAAAATTTTGAAAATTTTGAAAATTTTGAATAATTTTGAAAATTTTGAAAATTTTGAAAAATTTTGAAAATTTTGAAAATTTTGAAAATTTTGAAAATTTTGAAAATTTTGAAAATTTTGAAAATTTTGAAAATTTTGAAAAATTTTAATTTTGAAAATTTTGAAAAATTTTGAAAATTTTGAAAATTTTGAAAATTTTGAAAATTTTGAAAATTTTGAAAATTTTGAAAAATTTTGAAAATTTTGAAAATTTTGAAAATTTTGAAAATTTTGAAAATTTTGAAAATTTTGAAAATTTTGAAAATTTTGAAAATTTTGAAAAATTTTGAAAATTTTGAAAATTTTGAAAATTTTGAAAATTTTGAAAATTTTGAAAATTTTGAAAATTTTGAAAATTTTGAAAAATTTTGAAAATTTTGAAAATTTTGAAAAATTTTGAAAATTTTGAAAATTTTGAAAATTTTGAAAATTTTGAAAATTTTGAAAATTTTGAAAATTTTGAAAATTTTGAAAATTTTGAAAATTTTGAAAATTTTGAAAATTTTGAAAATTTTGAAAATTTTGAAAATTTTGAAAATTTTGAAAATTTTGAAAATTTTGAAAATTTTGAAAATTTTGAAAATTTTGAAAATTTTGAAAATTTTGAAAATTTTGAAAATTTTGAAAATTTTGAAAATTTTGAAAATTTTGAAAATTTTGAAAATTTTGAAAATTTTGAAAATTTTGAAAAATTTTGAAAAATTTTGAAAATTTTGAAAATTTTGAAAAATTTTGAAAATTTTGAAAATTTTGAAAATTTTGAAAATTTTGAAAATTTTGAAAATTTTGAAAATTTTGAAAATTTTGAAAATTTTGAAAATTTTGAAAATTTTGAAAAATTTTGAAAATTTTGAAAATTTTGAAAATTTTGAAAATTTTGAAAATTTTGAAAATTTTGAAAAATTTTGAAAATTTTGAAAAATTTTGAAAAATTTTGAAAATTTTGAAAATTTTGAAAATTTTGAAAATTTTGAAAATTTTGAAAATTTTGAAAATTTTGAAAATTTTGAAAATTTTGAAAATTTTGAAAATTTTGAAAATTTTGAAAAATTTTGAAAATTTTGAAAATTTTGAAAATTTTGAAAATTTTGAAAATTTTGAAAATTTTGAAAATTTTGAAAATTTTGAAAAATTTTGAAAATTTTGAAAAATTTTGAAAATTTTGAAAATTTTGAAAAATTTTGAAAATTTTGAAAATTTTGAAAATTTTGAAAATTTTGAAAATTTTGAAAATTTTGAAAATTTTGAAAATTTTGAAAATTTTGAAAATTTTGAAAATTTTGAAAATTTTGAAAATTTTGAAAATTTTGAAAATTTTGAAAAATTTTGAAAATTTTGAAAATTTTGAAAATTTTGAAAATTTTGAAAATTTTGAAAATTTTGAAAATTTTGAAAATTTTGAAAATTTTGAAAATTTTGAAAATTTTGAAAAATTTTGAAAATTTTGAAAATTTTGAAAATTTTGAAAATTTTGAAAATTTTGAAAATTTTGAAAATTTTGAAAATTTTGAAAATTTTGAAAATTTTGAAAATTTTGAAAATTTTGAAAATTTTGAAAATTTTGAAAAATTTTGAAAATTTTGAAAATTTTGAAAATTTTGAAAATTTTGAAAATTTTGAAAATTTTGAAAATTTTGAAAATTTTGAAAATTTTGAAAAATTTTGAAAATTTTGAAAATTTTGAAAATTTTGAAAAATTTTGAAAATTTTGAAAATTTTGAAAATTTTGAAAAATTTTGAAAATTTTGAAAATTTTGAAAATTTTGAAAATTTTGAAAATTTTGAAAATTTTGAAAATTTTGAAAATTTTGAAAAATTTTGAAAATTTTGAAAAATTTTGAAAATTTTGAAAATTTTGAAAATTTTGAAAATTTTGAAAATTTTGAAAATTTTCAAAATTTTGAAAATTTTGAAAAATTTTGAAAATTTTGAAAATTTTGAAAAATTTTGAAAATTTTGAAAATTTTGAAAATTTTGAAAATTTTGAAAAATTTTGAAAAATTTTGAAAATTTTGAAAATTTTAAAATTTTGAAAATTTTGAAAATTTTGAAAATTTTGAAAATTTTGAAAAATTTTGAAAATTTTGAAAATTTTGAAAATTTTGAAAATTTTGAAAATTTTGAAAATTTTGAAAATTTTGAAAAATTTTGAAAATTTTGAAAATTTTGAAAAATTTTGAAAATTTTGAAAATTTTGAAAATTTTGAAAAATTTTGAAAATTTTGAAAATTTTGAAAATTTTGAAAATTTTGAAAATTTTGAAAAATTTTGAAAATTTTGAAAAATTTTGAAAATTTTGAAAATTTTGAAAATTTTGAAAATTTTGAAAATTTTGAAAATTTTGAAAAATTTTGAAAATTTTGAAAATTTTGAAAATTTTGAAAATTTTGAAAATTTTGAAAATTTTGAAAATTTTGAAAATTTTGAAAATTTTGAAAATTTTGAAAATTTTGAAAATTTTGAAAATTTTGAAAATTTTGAAAATTTTGAAAATTTTGAAAATTTTGAAAATTTTGAAAATTTTGAAAATTTTGAAAAATTTTGAAAATTTTGAAAATTTTGAAAATTTTGAAAATTTTGAAAATTTTGAAAATTTTGAAAATTTTGAAAATTTTGAAAATTTTGAAAATTTTGAAAATTTTGAAAATTTTGAAAATTTTGAAAAATTTTGAAAATTTTGAAAAATTTTGAAAATTTTGAAAATTTTGAAAATTTTGAAAATTTTGAAAATTTTGAAAATTTTGCAAAATTTTGAAAATTTTGAAAATTTTGAAAATTTTGAAAATTTTGAAAATTTTGAAAATTTTGAAAATTTTGAAAATTTTGAAAATTTTGAAAATTTTGAAAATTTTGAAAATTTTGAAAATTTTGAAAATTTTGAAAATTTTGAAAATTTTGAAAATTTTGAAAATTTTGAAAATTTTGAAAAATTTTGAAAATTTTGAAAATTTTGAAAAATTTTGAAAATTTTGAAAATTTTGAAAATTTTGAAAATTTTGAAAATTTTGAAAATTTTGAAAATTTTGAAAATTTTGAAAATTTTGAAAATTTTGAAAATTTTGAAAATTTTGAAAATTTTGAAAATTTTGAAAATTTTGAAAAATTTTGAAAATTTTGAAAATTTTGAAAAATTTTGAAAAATTTTGAAAATTTTGAAAATTTTGAAAATTTTGAAAATTTTGAAAATTTTGAAAATTTTGAAAAATTTTGAAAATTTTGAAAATTTTGAAAATTTTGAAAAATTTTGAAAATTTTGAAAAATTTTGAAAATTTTGAAAATTTTGAAAATTTTGAAAAATTTTGAAAATTTTGAAAATTTTGAAAATTTTGAAAATTTTGAAAATTTTGAAAATTTTGAAAATTTTGAAAATTTTGAAAAATTTTGAAAATTTTGAAAATTTTGAAAATTTTGAAAATTTTGAAAATTTTGAAAATTTTGAAAATTTTGAAAATTTTGAAAATTTTGAAAATTTTGAAAATTTTGAAAAATTTTGAAAAATTTTGAAAATTTTGAAAATTTTGAAAAATTTTGAAAATTTTGAAAATTTTGAAAATTTTGAAAATTTTGAAAATTTTGAAAATTTTGAAAATTTTAAAAATTTTGAAAATTTTGAAAATTTTGAAAAATTTTGAAAAATTTTGAAAATTTTGAAAATTTTGAAAAATTTTGAAAATTTTGAAAATTTTGAAAATTTTGAAAATTTTGAAAATTTTGAAAATTTTGAAAATTTTGAAAATTTTGAATAAATTTTGAAAATTTTGAAAATTTTGAAAATTTTGAAAATTTTGAAAATTTTGAAAATTTTGAAAATTTTGAAAATTTTGAAAATTTTGAAAATTTTGAAAATTTTGAAAATTTTGAAAATTTTGAAAATTTTGAAAATTTTGAAAATTTTGAAAATTTTGAAAATTTTGAAAATTTTGAAAATTTTGAAAATTTTGAAAATTTTGAAAATTTTGAAAATTTTGAAAATTTTGAAAATTTTGAAAATTTTGAAAATTTTGAAAATTTTGAAAAATTTTGAAAATTTTGAAAATTTTGAAAATTTTGAAAATTTTGAAAATTTTGAAAATTTTGAAAATTTTGAAAATTTTGAAAATTTTGAAAATTTTGAAAATTTTGAAAATTTTGAAAATTTTGAAAAATTTTGAAAATTTTGAAAATTTTGAAAATTTTGAAAATTTTGAAAATTTTGAAAAATTTTGAAAATTTTGAAAATTTTGAAAAATTTTGAAAATTTTGAAAATTTTGAAAATTTTGAAAATTTTGAAAATTTTAAAAATTTTGAAAATTTTGAAAATTTTGAAAATTTTGAAAATTTTGAAAATTTTGAAATTTTGAAAATTTTGAAAATTTTGAAAATTTTGAAAATTTTGAAAATTTTGAAAAATTTTGAAAATTTTGAAAATTTTGAAAATTTTGAAAAATTTTGAAAAAGTTTTGAAAATTTTGAAAATTTTGAAAATTTTGAAAATTTTGAAAATTTTGAAAATTTTGAAAATTTTGAAAATTTTGAAAATTTTGAAAATTTTAAAAATTTTCAAAATTTTCAAAATTTTCAAAATTTTCAAAATTTTCAAAATTTTGAAAAATTTTGCGAAATTTTGAAAATTTTGAAAAAATTTGAAAATTAAAATTGCAAAATTTTTAAAATTTTAAGAAGTTTAAAATATTTTCAAAATTTTTAAAATTTTTGACAAATTTTTAAAATTTTCAAAATTTTCAAAATTTTAAAATTTTTAAAATTTTCAAAAATTTTGAAAATTTTAAATTTTTCAAAATTTTCAAAATTTGAAAATTTTTCAAATTTTAAAAATTTTGAAAATTTTCAAAATTTTGAAAATTTTCAAAATTTTGAAAAATTTTGAAAAATTTTCAAAATTTTGAAAATTTTGAAAATTTTCAAAATTTCAAATTTTTGAAAATTTTGAAAAATTTTGAAAATTTTGAAAATTTTTATAAATTTTCAAAATTTTCAAAATTTTGAAAAATTTTGAAAATTTTCAAAATTTTGAAAAATTTTCAAAATTTTAAAATTTTCAAAATTTTGAAAATTTTGAATATTTTTAAAATTTTGAAAGTTTTGAGAATTTTGAAAATTTTCAAAATTTTAAAAAATTTTAAAAATGTTCAAATTCTTTTCAAAAATTTTAACCTTTTCAAAATTTTGCAAATTTTTTGGCCTCAAAATTTTCAAAATTTCGAAAATTTTCACTAAAATTTTTGAAATTATTAAACACTGTTCAAAATTTTTAATAATTGTCAAATTTTTAAAAATTTTGAAAATTTTGAAAAATTTTTTAAAATTTGAAAATTTGAAAATTTTGAAAATTTTGAAAATTTTGAAAATTTTGGAAATTTTGAAAATTTTGAACACTTTGAAAATTTGGAAAATTTGGAAAATTTTGAAAAATTTTGAAAATTTGGAACATTTTGAATTATTTGGAAAATTTTGAAAATTTTAAACATTTTGAAAATTTTCAAAATTTTTTAAAATTTTAAAAATTTTGAAAATTTTACAAATTTTCAAAATTTTGTACTAAAATTTTCAAAATTTTAAAAATTTTGAAAATTTTGAAAATTTTCAAAATTTTGAAAATTTTGTATATAATAATTTTGTATTTAATTTTGAATATTTTGAAAAAATTTTAAAATTTTGAGTAATTTTGAAAACTTTGAAAATTTTGAAAATTTTGAAAATTTTTAAAATTTTTAAAATTTTTGAAAATCTTGAAAATTTTGGAAATCTTGAAATGTTTGAAAAATCGGAAGTAATTTTGAAAATTTTGAAAATATTGAAAATTTGTAAGTTTTGAAAAATTTTGAGGTCTTTTTGAGCACCTAGTACTTCAAAAATTTTGAAAATTTTGACAATTTTGAAAATTTTTGAAACCTTGGACAATCCTTGAAAATCTTTGAAAATTTTGAAAATTTTGAAAATTTTGAAAATATTGAAAAATTCTGTAAGTTTTGAAAAATTTGCAATTTTGAAAATTTCCTTAAAATTTGGCAAAATCTTCAAAATTTTAAACATTTTGAAAATTTTTCAAATTTTTAAAAATTTTGAAAATTTTGAAAGTTTTGAAAATTTTTAAAATTTTAAAAATTTTGAAACATTTTGAAAAATTTTGAATAATTTTGAAAATTTTGAAAATTTTGAAAATTTTGGAAAATTTTGAAAAATTTGAAAAATTTAAAAATTTTGATAATTTTGAAAATTTTTAAAATTTTTGAAAATTTTGAGTAATTTTGAAAATTTTGAAAATTTTGAAATTATTTTGAAAAAATTTTGATAATTTTGATAAATTTTGAAAAATCTTTGAAAATTTTAAAAATTTTGAACATTTTGAAAATTTTTAAAATTTTTAAAAATTTGAAAATTTTGATTATTTTTAAAATTTTGGAAATTTTGAAAATTTTGGAAATTTTAAAAATTTGGAAAATTTTGAAAAATTTTAAAAAAAATTTGAAAATTTTGAACATTTTTAACATTTGGTAAATTTTGATATTAGTTGAAAATTTTGAAAATTTTGAAAATTTTGAAAATTTTGAAAATTTTGAAAATTTTGAAAATTTTGAAATTTTTGAAAATTTTGGAAATTTTGAAAATTTTGAAAATTTTCAAAATGATTTTAAAAATTTTGAAAATTTGAAAATTTTGAAAATTTTGAAAATTTGGAAAATTTTGAAAATTTTTTGAAAATTTTGAAAATTTTGAAAATTTTTTCAAAATTTGAAAATTTTGAAAATTTTCAAAATTTTTAAAATTTTAAAATTTTGAAAAATTATACAAATTTTGACAAATTTTGAACATTTTTTAAAATTTTCAAAATTTTCAAAATATTGAAAATTTTGAAAATTTTGAAAATTTTGAAAAATTTGAAAATTTGGAAAATTTTGCCCTTAAATTTTGAAAATTCTTAAATATTTTCAAAAATTTTGAAAATTTTGAAAATTTTGAAAATTTTGAAACATTTTGAAAATTTTGAAAAAACTTTGAAAATTTTGAAAATTTAGAAAATTTTGAAAATTTTGAAAATTTTGAAAATTTTGAAAATATTCAAAATTTTGAAAATTTTGAAAATTATTGAACTAAAATTTTGAAAATTTGGAAAAATTTTGGATAAAATTTTGATTTAATATTTGGAAAATTCTTTTGAAAATTTTGAATATTTTTGAAAATCTCGAAAATCTTGGAAAATTTTGAGGTGCCTTGAAAATTTTGTAAGTTTTGAAAAATTTGAAAATTTGGAAAACTTTTAAAAATTTTGAATATTTTTGAAAATTTTGAAAATTTTGAAAAATCCTGAAAATTTGGAAAATCTCGAAAATTTTGAAAATTTGAAAATTTGGGCCTGTAAGTTTTGAAAATTTTGACCATTTTGAAAATTTTGGAAATTTTGAAATTTTCGCAACTTTTAAAATTTTTGAAAATTTTGAAAATTTTGAAAATACTTGAAAATTTTGATAATTTTGAAAATTTTTTGAAAATTTTGAAAATTGTGAAAATTTTGGAAATTTTGAAAATTTTGAAGAATTTGAAAAATTTAAAAATTTTGAAAACTTTGAAAAATTTTGAAAATTTTGAAAAATTTTGAAAATTTTTGCAAATTTTAAAAATTTTGAAAATTTTGAAAATTTTGAAACATTTTGCACCTTTTGCAACTTTTGAAAATTTTTTTGAAAATTTTGAATAATTTTGAAAATTTTGTAAATTTTGAGTTATTATGAAAATTTGGAAAATTTTGAAGAAATTTTTAAAATTTTGAAAAATTTTGAAAATTCTTAAAATTTTGAAAATTTTGAATATTTTAGTGTCTTGTAAATTTTTTAAAATTTTGAAAACTTTTAAAAATTTTGGAAAATTTGAAAATTTTTAAAATTTTGAAAATTTTTAACATTTTGATAAAATTGAAAATTTTGAAAGTTTGAAAATTTGAGGCATTTTGAAAATATTGAAAAATTTAGAACACTTAAAAATTTTGAAAATTTGAAAATTTTGGAAATTTTGAAAAATTTTGAAAATTTTGAAAATTTTTAAAAGTTTGAAAATTTTGGAAATTTTGAAAATTTTGAAAATTTTGAAAAATTTGAAAATTTGGAAAATTTCGAAAATTTTTGGAAAATTTCCAAATTTTTGAAATATTTTGAAAATTTTAAACATTTTGAAAATTTTGATAATTTTTAAAATTTTGAAAATTTTGAAAATTTTGAAAATTTCGAAAATTTTGAAATATTTTGGAAATTTTGAAATTTTGAAAATTTTGAAACATTTTGAAAAATTTTGCAAATTTTAATATTTTGAAAATTTTGATATTTTGAAAATTTTAAAATTTTTAAAATTTTGGAACATTTTGAAAATTTTTCGCACTTTTGGATTTTGAAAATTTTGGAAAATTTTGCAAAATTTTGAAAATTTTTAAAAAGTTTGAAAATTTTAGAAATTTGAAAATTTTGTAAAATTTTTAAAAATTTGAAATTTTGAAAATTTTGAAAAATTTTGGCAAATATTGAAAATTTTGAAAATTTTGAAAATTTGAAAATTTTGAAAAATTTGAACATTTTGAAAATTTTGAAAAATTTTCAAAATTTTCAAAATTTTCAAAGATTTTCAAAATTTTAAAATTTTGAAAATTTTCAAAATTTTAAAAATTTTTAAAATTTTCAAAATTTTCAAAATTTGGAAAATTTTGAAAATTTTGAAAATTTTGAAAATTTTGAAAATTTTTAAAATTTTGAAAATTTTGAAAAATTTTAAAATTTTTGAAAATTTTGAAAATTTTGAAAATTTTGAAAATTTTGAAAATTTTGAAAAATTTTGAAAATTTTGAAAATTTTGAAAATTTTGAAAATTTAAATTGAAAATTTTGAAAATTTTGAAAATTTTGAAAATTTTGAAAATTTTGAAAATTTTAAAAATTTTGAAAATTTTGGAAAATTTTGAAAAATTTGAAAATTTTGAAAATTTTAAAAATTTTGAAAAATTTTGAAAAATTTTGAAAATTTTGAAAAATTTTGAAAATTTTGAAAATTTTGAAAATTTTGAAAATTTTGAAAATTTTGAAAATTTTGAAAAATTTTGAAAATTTTGAAAAATTTTGAAAAATTTTGAAAAATTTTGAAAATTTTGGAAAATTTTAAAATTTTAAAAATTTGGAAATTTTGAAAATTTTGAAAATATTAAAAATTTGTAAATTTTGAAAATTTTGAAAATTTTGAAAATTTTGAAAATTTTTGAAATTTTGAAAATTTGAAAATTTTGAAAATATTGAAAATTTTGAAAATTTTGAAAATTTTGAAAATTTTGAAAATTTGAAAATTTTGAAAATTTGGAAAATTTTGAAAATTTTGAAAATTTTGAAAATTTTGAAAATTTTGAAAATTTTGAAAATTTTGAAAATTTTATGAAAAAAATTTTGAAAATTTTGAAAATTTTAAAAATTTTGAAAATTTTGAAAATTTTGAAAATTTTGAAAATTTGAAAAATTTTGAAATATTTTGAAAATTTTGAAAAATTTGAAAATTTTAAAATTTTGAAAATTTTGAAAATTTTGAAAATTTTGAAAATTTTTAAAAATTTTGAAAATTTTGAAAATTTTGAAAATTTTGAAAATTTTGAAAATTTTGAAAATTTTAAAATTTTGAAAATTTTGAAAATTTTGAAAAATTTTGAAAATTTTGAAAATTTTGAAAATTTTGAAAATTTTGAAAATTTTGAAAATTTTGAAAATTTTGAAAATTTTGAAAATTTTGAAAATTTTTAAAAATTTTGAAAATTTTGAAAATTTTGAAAATTTTGAAAATTTTGAAAAATTTGAAAATTTTGAAAAATTTGAAAATTTGGAAAATTTTGACATTTTGAAAATTTTGAAAATTTTGAAAAATTTGATAATTTTGAAAATTTTGAAAATTTTGAAAATTTTGAAAATTTTGAAAATTTTGAAAATTTTGAAAATTTTGAAAATTTCAAAATTTTTGAAAATTTTCAAAATTTTGAAAATTTTAAAAATTTTGAAAATTTTGAAAATTTTAAAAATTTTGAAAATTTTGAAAATTTTGAAAAATTTTGAAAATTTTGAAAATTTTGAAAATTTTGAAAATTTTGAAAATTTTGAAAAATTTCAAAATTTTGAAAATTTTAAAATTTTCGAAATTTTCAAAATTTTGCCAAAATTTTGAAAATTTTGAAAATTTTAAAATTTTGAAAATTTTGAAAATTTTGAAAATTTTAAAATTTTGCAAATTTTGAAAAATTTTGAAAATTTTGAAAAATTTTGAAAATTTTGAAAATTTTCAAAATTTTCAAAATTTTCAAAATTTTTAAAATTTTAAAAACTTTCAAAATTTTCAAAATTTTCAAAATTTTCAAAATTTTAAAAATTTTAAAAAATTTTCAAAATTTTCAAAATTTTTGAAAATTTTCAAAATTTTCAAAATTTTCAAAATTTTCAAAATTTTCAAAATTTTCAAAATTTTACAAAATTCTCAAAATTTTCAAAATTTTCAAAATTTTGCAAAATTTTCAAAATTTTAAAAAATTTTCAAAATTTTCAAAATTTTGAAATTTTCGAAATTTTCAAAATTTGAAAATTTTGAAAAATTTTCAAAATTTTTAAAATTTTCAATATTTTTAAAATTTTCAAAATTTCAAAATTTTCAAAATTTTCAAAAATTTTCAAAAATAATTTTTCAAAATTTTCAAAATTTTCAAAATTTCCAAATTTTCCAAATTTTCCAAATTTTTCAAATTTTTCAAATTTTCCAAATTTTCAAACTTTCAAAATTTTCAAAATTTTAAAATTTTCAAAATTTTCAAATTTTCAAAATTTTCAAAAATTTTTAAAATTTTTCAAAATTTTCGCTCAATTTTGATTTTCAAATTATTCAAATACTTCACAATATTGTTTAAAATTTTCAAACTTTTTAAAATTTTCCAAAATTTTCAAAATTTTCAAAATTTTCAAAATTTTCAAAATTTCATGAAAATTTTCTCAAAATTTTCAAAATTTTCAAACTTTTCAAAATTTTTAAAATTTTCAAAATTTTAAAATTTTCAAAATTTTTAAAATTTTCAAAATTTTCAAAATTTTCCAATTTTCCAAATTTCAAAATTTTCAAAATTGCAAAATTTTCAAAATTTTCAAAATTTTCAAAATTTTTCAAAAAAATTTTCAATTTCTTGAAAATTTTCAAAATTTTCAAATTTTTCAGTACCTTCAAAATTTTCAAAATTTTCAAAATTTTCAAAATTTTCAAAATTAAAAAATTTTCAAAATTTTCGAAATTTCTAAAATTTTCAAAATTTTCAAAATTTTCAAAATTTTCAAAATTCTTCTAAATATTTTCAATATTTTCAAAATGTAATGTAAAAAAATTTGCTTAAAATTTTCTAAAATTTCAAAATTTTCAAAATTTCAAAATTTTCAAAATTTTCAAAATTTTCAAAATTTTCAAATTTTTGCATTTTCAAATTTAAATTTTTCAAAACCTATACAAATTTTAATATTTTCAAAATTTTCAAAATTTTCAAGATTTTCAAAAATTTTCAAAATTT